>JAWNNL010000479.1:1035000-1275000 GCA_035045005.1 Liodrosophila aerea | reverse complement strand
TGTTGTTGCTAGGCATCACGAAAATTCGGCTCATAACGACAGGAAATTAATGTTTTAATTACAGTGTGCGTTTTGTGTGTTGTCTCCTCTCTTCCTTTTGCTTTTCACTCTGATTTTCCTTTCGTTTCTGTTCGCCTCTTTGCTGCTGAGCGGATTAGATGGCAACATCAGTATCAGTCTGTGGCAGCGGCAAATGTATAATTGATTTTTTATGGATCCATGGGAAAGTGACCGTCGCATTAGCAGCAGCAACAACAATCACATCAACGGTCCTACCTCAACGTTTGCCACAAAAATGCTGCGCCTGCGCGTGCTTGGCATGCCAAGCAGTGAGCAAGCAGTTGGCAGTTGGCCTGGCCAACTGTCGGACTGGTCTTAACATAACATGCTCTCTACATGGCCGGCATGCCAATGCTGTGGCTAAAGCTATGGCTATGGCTATGGCTGGCGATATAGTTATAGCTATGGTCACAACCACAACCACAGCCCATGCCCAGTCAGCCTCTGCTGGCGTCTCACCTCATCCTCTGCCTCTGCCCCTGCCACTGTTCACTCGTTGCAGACTTGTGCGAAATTTGAAATTACAGTTGGACAGTCACTGCTGCCGCTTTAGCTCTGTGCTGTAATAATACACTGCAAACATTCACTGCAACTTTTAAGTTAAAACAATTCAGTTTAAAAGCTCAAGTGGAACTAAGAGCTGGATTAAAGCGATAAATAACTTGATCAGCACACTGAGCTGAGTGTCCGTCTGTCCGTCTCTCAGGATGAACACCTAGATCTCACAAACTATAAGAGCTAGCGACTCAATTCCAATTTTGTTAGGTTAGTGTCTTGCCGAAGGAGGTCAAGTTTACTTCCAATTTTCAATATCTTCTCCTGTAAAGCGGGAAATATCTTTTAGCTGGCACAGTTTTAGCGTCACTGACTTCCGTTTATGCATGAATAAAGCTATAAATGAATTTCTATTACATGCATCTGCAAATCTTATTGATTTGCTTCAGTTTAATTGTTTTGTCTCTAGCAATTGTTTCTCCATCGATTATGCATATTCTAATTGCTGTTTGCAGACTGCAGTTATCCAGCCTAGGCAATGACTGTCTATCCATTCCAGCTATCCCGTTAGCATATCCACATCGAAAACGAAAGACAAATGTCATCAGCATCGATTGTTGTCATCGGATGTCAATGCCAAAGCCAAAGCCAGAGCCAAACCGAGCCCGGTCGTCAGCCTGTGGCCTCCACAGTCAGTTGAGCTGAGTCCCTCCTCCGTTCTCTCACTTTCTCGCTGGGTTGCGCCACTACGTTTTGACAGTTTTGCAGCCTGGCAAATGCACATCAACAACAACAACAGCAAGAACAAGAACGTCGGTCATAGATAATGCACATTTAAGTGCAGGCTGGTGTTGCTGTTGTTATCGTTATCGTTGTTGTCGTTGTCATCTTTGTCATTGTCAGAGTCTTCTGAGTTGTCTGTCCGACTGATTACGCAGCGAGTTTTCTTCTTCTTCTACAGAGCAGCACCTTATGCCACATCACCTTGGGGGGAAAGACGTAGTGAAAGACAGAGGGGACAGAGCTGACAGCTGCTCGAATTGATCAGTGCTACATTGTTATCGAAACAAACTTAAACTCAAGTTGTTATCGATAGCTGAGCTTATGAATATCTGCTGTAAAACTAACCTTAAGAAAGCCCAAATGATAGAGTATAAAGCGGTAGATAATCGATAAAGTATGTTATCGATATTAATCGATTAATGTGCCTGTGCGAGACAAGAGAGTGGTAAGTATTGGAGGTAGAGAATGACTAAAAGCTAGCGGAATGTAAGCAGGTTTTCTGTTCATATTGAGTACAAACTGGAATCGAAACGATAGATATCGATATACTATAACGATTATTATGCTTTCTGGTTTGATGAGAAGCTCTCTCCGATTGAGTACAAACCGAAATCGAAACGATAGCTATCGATATACATACTATAACGATTATTATGCTTTCTGCTTTGATGAAAAGCTCTCTCCGGTTTTATGTTCCGATTGAGTACAAACCGAAATCGAAACGATAGCTATCGATATACATACTATAACGATTATTATGCTTTCTGCTTTGATGAAAAGCTCTCTCCGGTTTTATGTTCCGATTGAGTACAAACCGAAATCGAAACGATAGATATCGATATACTATAACGATTATTATGCTTTCTGCTTTGATGAAAAGCTCTCTCCGGTTTTATGTTCCCATTGAGTACAAACCGAAATCGAAACGATAGTTATCGATATACTATAACGATTATTATGCTTTCTGCTTCGATGAGAAGCTCTCTCCGTTTAACACTTAAGTTTTATGGCTTGAAAATGTTAAGTACGTTCCATGGCAGATTCATGGCTTAAATTTTGTTCTTGAGCAACAAGTGAATGTGGCGATGCGATACGATGCGATACGAGGTAGCTTTTCAAGGAAAATCGATTTAAAATTTTATAAATATTCAGCGCATTCAGCGCAGGGCGTGGAAAATAACTCGTTAATTAATAATGAGCGGAAAATGAGAGCGCGCGTGGCAAGGCGAAAATGGAAATGGAGGCGAGAACACTACGGTGTGTTGGTTAGGTCTTTGATGATGTGGATTATCAAGAGGACGATGATGATGATGACGATGATGATGGTGATATGGATGACAGGGATGATGATGCAGGCGAAATCACAACAGAACTGAACAGAACAAGGAGCCATAGACTGGACAAGGACACTCAAACGGACAGACACCTGCAACTGCTAAAAGCAAAAAAGAGGTGAACAGTGAGAGGAGAGAGGGAGGGCGACGGTAAGATAGTCGAGCGAACTGTGAAAAATGTGTGAAAAATGTCTGCGTTACCCAAAGGCGATATGCGAATGCAGAATGAGAATAAAAATAAGAAAGAGCAGCAGCAGAGGAGGAGGAGGAGGAGCAGCAGCAGAAGGAGTAACTGACTGAGGACGAAGCAGCCAGCTGGAAAACCCAGCGAGCCAACCAAGTAAATAAATAAGCAGTCATAAAAACAACATGCACACACACACACACACACACACACGCAAGCATACATAGACACACACACACGCTTGGCACATATACACATGGCCACACTGAGAAAAAAAGCCGCAACAGAAATAAGTCGGAATGCATTTGAGCTAAGAATTCGCAATCCTCTCAAAGTTAACTTGAAATAAGTACATACTTATACTCATTTTGAGTACGTTTAATCCTAGTTTAGAAGAAGAAGATTCTATGTTTTTGCTTGTTTTGATTTTAGTTTATTAAGAATTCATGATTTTGATAGAGGTATTAAGAAAGTTCCTTTACTTTTCTAATAATCATAATAGAAAAAGGTATTTGTGTTACTCATTTTGAGTACGTTTAAGCTTAGTTTAAAATAAGAAGATTCTATGTTTTTGCTTATTTTGATTGCATTTGATTTTAGTTTATTAAGACTGCATGAGTTTGATATAGATATTAAGAAAGTTCCTTTACTTTTCTTTACTTCTAATCATAATAGAAAAAGGTATTTGTGTTACTCATTTTGAGTACGTTTAATCTTAGTTTAAAAGAAGAAGATTCTATGTTTTTTCTTGCATTTGAGTTTAGTTTATTAAGAATGCATAAGATTGATTTAAGTATTAAGAAAGTTCCTTTACTTTCCTTTACTTCTAATCATACTAGAAAAAGGTATTTGTATTACTCATTTTGAGTACGTTTAATCTTAGTTTAAAAGAAGAAGATTCTATGTGTTTTCTTGTTTTGATTTTAGTTTATTAAGAATGCATGAGTTTGATTTAAGTATTAAGAAAGTACCTTTACTTTCCTTTACTTCTAATCATACTAGAAAAAGGTATTTATGTTACTCATTTTAAGAACGTTTAAGCTTAGTTTAAAAGAAGAAGATTCTTGTTTTGATTGCAGTTGATTTTAGTTTATTAAGAATGCATGAGTTTCATATAAATGTTAAGAAAGTTCCTCAAGAATATTCATTCTAATTCATTTAAAACTTAATCTTTACTTCCAATTATACTAGAAAAAGGTCTCTTTTTACTTGTTTTGAGTACGTTTAATCTTAGAGTATTAAAGCTGAATGAACTTCCATGCAGATATAAAATATTAAGACTAATTTATAATCATTCTTAAGACAAGAATATTTGTATACACATTTCAAGCTCGATCTGTACTTAAAGTCCACAAAAGGATTCCCCACTCTCCAGATTTGCAACAACTAAATTCGATTACGTAGAACTTTCCAGTCGAGTTCGAATTGCTTGAATGTTTTTCTCTCAGTGCACACGTGAACCTGGCTGGGGATATTTCCATGGCATGGCACATGATACCCATTCAGCGGCAGGACAGCAGCAGCATGAGACTGCGAATGTGAATGTGAATACGAATACGAATGCGAATGTGAATTGTGAATGCAGCAGTAGCAGTAGCAGTAGCAGTAGTAGCGGCAGCAGCATAAGGTTTCACAACTGCTGTAACGGTAATAAATGCTTGGCAAATAAAGCAAAGAATAGCATGAAAACGAAAAAATAAAGCAAACAAACAAAACTGCACACACACACACACACACACACACAGAGAGAGAGAGACACACCTTTGCAGACTATCAGCTGACAGTTGTAGGGGCACTGCGGCAGTTGTAGAGCCACTGGCGCCTGTTGTTTAGGCAATAGTTTTGGCCAGCAGCGAGCTTAGCTTAGACACAGTGACTCAAAAACTGGGCGCTGTCAATCATGACTGCAACAGTTTGAGAGCGATTGACGAGTGGCAAATTGAGCTAAAAGATGCATTGCTAATATTGCAGTTAATACAAATATATGGTAATAGAAATACAATCTAAAGAAGTTTTTAATTATATAAATCTTTCATTAATGTGTTCAGGCTATAAAGAACATATCGGAGACAGTTCGAAAGCCATTGAACCGCATAGTTAAAAAGTGTTAGGCAGTAACAGAAGCATAACCTCACTTTAGCTGCAGTTGGAGAGGCATTCATAGCTAGCATTTAGCCTTTACAGTTTGAAAGGCATGTGTACACAGTTGTGCATGTGTAAACTGTATAGAGTGAGTCCTAAGCTTAACCTTTAATCTTTACAAAAAGTCCTCCTAAACTACATATGTATGTATATGTATACAGTTTAAGCAGCATTAGTTGACTTCTAAACAATACGATTGCTTACAGTTTGAGAGCGACTGCTGAACTATATTTGACAGCTTACAGTTTGAGTGTACTATAATGGGCAGAGAGATGCCTATCACTTACTATGCATATATGTATGTATATCTCAGCTGACTTACAGTTTGAGCAGCACTAACCCCTGTTGAAAAATTGAAATTGAAACCAATGATTGACTACATTTCGCAACAGTTGAAGAGCCATTGTGTGGCCGCTTTTTCAACAATATGTCTTTTTATTTCGAGCGTACAATCTAGACTGACGCGCACCTTTCTTAACAGAGCCGTATGAGTTTTACAGAGTCATGTTAGTTTAACAGAGTCATTTGAGTTTTACAGAGTCATTTGAGTTAAACAGAGTGACCAACCTACAATCAAAGGAATAGCTCTTACGATAGCCGTGCTAGTATCGGCACAATCCTGCTACAATTGGTAGTTGGCTACTATTTAGAGCGGAATTACAGTTCGAGAGCGATTGACAGTTTGAAAAGCATTGATAGATAGCTTGGTGGCACTTACCTCTCTTGTCGCAGCGATTGATCGCCCAATAAAAGTTCAGTTCTTCCTTTTGATATGCTACTTGTGGGACTATGTTGCTGCTGCAGTTGCAACTGTTGCTGCTGCAGCTCATAGGCGGCTGCTGCTGTTAGTCCTGTTGCTGTTGCTGCTGCTGCTGCTGCTGCGGCTGTTGTTGCTGCTGTTGCCGTTGTGTTGCTGTAGTTAAGGCCAAGACCATCGCTGGACTGGTGTATGATTACGTCATCGTTATGCGTTAGTAACTATAATGGAAATAACGGAATAACATAGTTAGTTATAGTAACTAATGTGGATTGACATAAGTTAATGTAATTGAAACACAATAATCGAAAAGAAGCAGAAGAACTCAGGCAAACGAACGCAAAATGTAGTTGAACATGCACTGTTGCAACAGCAACTGTTGCAGCTGTGGCAGCGACAACTCTCACCTCTCGTCTCGGTGGATACATATTATTCGATATTAGTAAATCACAATTTTTTATAGCGGACGTGCCATTGTTGCTCATGTTGCTCATGTTGCTGATGTTGCTGATGTTGCTGATGTTGCCTGATGCTGTGATGCAATTATTGCTATTATTGTTGTTGCTTAAAAGTAAGTGTTGCTGCTGCTGCTGCTGCTGTTGACTATTGTTGTTGTTCAGGATGCTGCTGCTGCCGCTGTGGTGCAGCTGCAACTCGGCAAACGCCTGCTGCAGCTGTCCGCTCGATATGGCCGTGGAGTATTCCGTCTTGGGCGTTGTCGTCCCGTGCACGTGGGGGGCGTGGCCGTGGTGTTGCTGCGGCAACGCAATGTCCGCTGCTGTGACAATGGTTGTGCCACCGCCACCGCCAACAATTGCCGCCAGCGGCGATGTTTGAGCATCCACAAAGTGCGTGCCAGCTGCACCGCCGGCAGCAACAGCAGCACCACTGCCAGCAGCAACAATGTCGCTGCTCAACTGCAATGGCATTGGTCGCGTGTGCGATTGTCGCTGCTGGTGTATTGCCGCTGTTGTTGCCAGTGTTGCAGCTGCTGCCGGCAGCGTTGTCGTTGCCGGCAGTGTTGTCGTCGGCAGCTGGGCGTGCTTGTTGTTGTAGCTGATGTACGTGATGCCGCAATAGTTCGCCCCATCGACGTCGTCGTCATCGTCCATGTCCTCATCGTCCACCTCCTCGGCCAGATGTTGCAGGCTGCTCGCCAGCAATGATTTCGCCTGCAGCGGCTTGCCAGCGGCAGCAGCGGCCGCTAGTTGCTGTTGCAGTTGCTGCAACTGTTGCTGCTGTGCCTGGCTCGTCTGATAGATGTGACCCGTGGCGCTGCTAGTGTTGCTGCCACTTGTTGCTGCTGCCGTTCCACCTGTTGCTGGCGGCTGTTTCAGCGCTGCCGCTGCTGCTGCTGCCGTGGCGCTGACAATTGCTGCCGTTGTCGAGCTATTGGCATTGCGATCGGCAGCAGCGGCTGCTGCAGCTGCTGTTGCTGCTGCCACCGCAGCACTGACCAATGCTGCCGATGCTGCTGGTGTTGCTGTTGCCGTTGTCGCCGTTGCCGTTGTCGGCGCCAATGTGGGCGCACTTATCGGACCACCAGCTGTTGCTGTTGTCATGGTGGCGCTGCTGCAGGTGATCTGATTGCTGCTGAACGACGTCACATAGATGGGCGTCGAGTCGTTGAGGAAGCTGAGGTCCTGCTTCTGGCTGGTGCTGCTGCCGCTCTTTGTCTGTTGCAGCTGCAGTGCACGAGAGCAACAGCAATGGAAACGAGGGAGAAATAGAGAAATAGAGGAGCAGAGAGACAAGAAGAGTGTAAGAGATACCACAGATGGAGAGAAAGACACAGAGAGTGAGAGAGAGTGAGAAAAAGAGAGTAAAAGTGAATTAGAGAAGAGAGACATAATATATCGAAAGGTTACTTTTATTCGATATACACATATATCGATACTAATATTGTGTGTTGCTATGATGTATTACAAGCTAGAACTGATGGACTATTGACGTTTTCCCACAGCGTAAACTATCAATAGTATTGACTCAGATAAAGATATCGATAGTACCATCGGATAGTATCGATAGTAGCATCAATTGTTTCCCAACTCTATGTCAGTGATGAAAACAAAGTAAACATCTTTATCTGTATCTTCGTCTTGAAACCAATTCTAATGTGCATTGGGTTTCTTTTTGTTTTAAATAATCTTATCCATCGATTATCGATCTTTCGATAAATATCAGTAGAGTGTACTATTTAGTCAATGTTGTAGTAGAGCAAATTACAGATTAGTTTAAAAATGAACATAATAAAGATGAATATCCATATGTAAAAGAAATGAAATGTGAGTATCGATAATCGATTCCATTCGATTACCGATAGTATGGGTGATAAATAAAGTGATTAACTATTTCATATAAACGTCTGATTATAATGTATCGGATCGAGGGCCCCTTTCCACTTTTACGTTTCTAATGCTTGTGAAATGCACCATCAACAGTCGGAAATAGCCTTTTGTGTGCCAATCGATTACAGTTTTAATCGATGAGTACATTAATCAATCTCATTAAAAGCATTTACATGCATCAAGCGTACTAATCGTTTAAGGTACTTGCTGACATGCTTTCGCATGTTGTTTTGTGTGTTCCATTGTAATCCGAAAATGCTCTCCATCCCTCCATTACGTCCTCATCATTCCATTTTCCCCTCCCCGTTCCCCGTTTTTCACATTTTCATATCGAACGAACAAAACAATGTCACAAAAAGTCAACACAAGAACCAAGCTCGTCATCATTTAGCGCTGCTGACAGCCTCCATTTGCAAATCAATCATATTTCATTAAAGCCAAAGCTGCCCAAAATAATCCCGACACCCAATACCCTCTACACGCCCCCGCCCTGCCACGCCTACCATATGAGGTTTTTGGCTTTTGTGCGAGCAACGCGTCTCGCCTAATGAAATATGCATTATAAATATGCATACAGTGAAGCTCGATTATAGAGATACAATCAGTGTGAGGGGGTGTGAATATCGATAAACATATATCGATAATTTAGGTTTAGTATATGAGTAAGAGTATATAGATAGAGATCTTAGCAGAGTAATCAATCGAAAGGAGTAAAGTTATTCAAATCATTCTGAGTGTATATCGATAGCTGGTCATCGATAAAGTTATATCGATATTAAACATATGTCTACTTATTCTAAATTATAAAATATAGGAAAAATGATATTTAAATCAATCGTACAGACCAATCTCTGGATTACTACAGACTGCTAATAGACACACATAGCTATGTTTATCGTATATCGATTTATCGATACTTTATAACAAATGGAATAATTGAATAATTGAGTAAGAGTATATAGATAGAGATCTTAGCAGAGTAATCAATCGAAAGGAGTGAAGTTATTCAAATCATCCTGAGTGGATACCGATAGCTGGTCATCGATAAAGTTATATCGATATCTGTATATTGTAAATTAGTGA
Organism: Liodrosophila aerea; assembly: GCA_035045005.1. Classification (NCBI taxonomy): domain Eukaryota; kingdom Metazoa; phylum Arthropoda; class Insecta; order Diptera; family Drosophilidae; genus Liodrosophila; species Liodrosophila aerea. Next base: position 1,265,814 of record JAWNNL010000479.1, on the reverse strand, counting down.
ATATAGGAGGAATAAAACTTAAATCAATCGAACAGACCAGTCGCTGGATTGCTACAGACTTCTAATAGACACACATATCTATGTTTATCGTATATCGATTTATCGATACTTTATACCAAATGGAATAACTAAATTCTAGTATTTTAGTGGTGCTTGGAGAGTTGCAAGTTGGATTCTAGTTATTCATGTTGATATAGCGAACCAATGTAAGACTTGGGCCGTTATATCGAGTGTCGATTGTAGCATTTTGAGACGCTCTTTGTTAGCAGCCTCATGCGTAGGTGTGTCAATTGTCTGGCTGTCTGGCTGCGTGGGTTGGCCTGAACAAAAGGCCTGCCGCATACCACATACCGCATGCCACATGCCGCACCCTGTGCGACCAATGACTGTCAAACTGTGGCCTCAACTGCCAATTGGCCAAAGCAACACGCAGTTGGAGCTGAAAACAATCTGAGCAGGTAATGCCAAGTACAATTGCCACTGCTAAACGTTATCCTGAACTCAGTGCCCAAGCACTCATCCACTCATCCGACCGCACCACCCCCTGTGGCAACAGGTGCCCACCCACGCGTATGCAATTACGAGCTAAGCTCGAAGAATAAAAAATAAAATGATATATAATGTGAAAAGCAAAAAAACAGAAAATGCCAACAGAATGCTTCACGCTTCGTGCACATTCCACTTGTGCGTTCAATTGCTGCTTTTGCTCTAACCAATCTAACCATTCATAACCTAAAGCCCAAACCCAAACCCAGCCCAACCTCAGTCCACAAAGCCAACTCCAGATCAGCGTTCCCCTCCCTCTCTCTCTCTACTCAACTCTTCATTCCCTCATCAGCACTCTGCAGTGCGTTGTCATCGCCATAGTCGCTTCATTCATTCATCTTTAACGCTGCTCTCAATACCCTGTAATAAAACTGTCCAGCTGCTGAGGCATTATAGGCTCCCCAAGTAAGTTTTACAGGGTATCCAATAAGACAATATACTACAGAATATATATAGAATATATACAGAATATATATAGAATATATCTTGCAGTCAATTCAAGAGACAGGGTAGACTACAGTCGAGTGCACCTGTCTGTCATGTATGTATACATATATATACAAATCTATTAAGACATAACTATATTTCTAACTATTTGTATACAGCTATGACTGTATAGTATATGCCAGTCGAGCACACTCCAACAGTTTAGTTCCACATGGGCGTGTGTGTGTGTGTGTGTGTGTGTGTGTGTGTGTGTGTGTGTTTTTGCATTATTTTCTCTACTCATTCACATTTTATTGGATTATTGACAGCCAAGTTGGTTTTGCGTGTGTGTGTGTGTGTGTGTGTGTGTTTATTTTATGTGTGCATGTGTGTGTGCCAGGCTCATCACACAGCATTAAACCCAAGTTGTTCTTAACAACTCCAGCTAACTCACTACAGCTCTCTGTAAAGTTTTGCTATTCTATTACGGAATGTGGACATAGTATACATAGTATGTACATATGTACACAGTATATGCGCACAGTATGTATATATACATTAGGTATGTAGTATGGAGTATGTAGGGTATTTAGAGTATCAATAAAACAAACAGAGTGTATGCAGAGTTTATAGAGCAACCAGACTATGATATACTATACATAGTCTACAGAGCATTTAGAATGCACTCGTATATGGGTATGTAATGGGAATATATAGAAAGCAAACAGAGTAGATAGATATAACTACAATAACTACATAGTATTCGCGATTCAGTCTATTCATGAGATTAAAATATTGAATAAGCAAATACTCCTACCGAATATGAATACAGAATACAGAGCATTTAGAATGCACTCGTATATGGGTATGTAATGGGAATATATAGAAAGCAAACAGAGTAGATAAATATAAACTACAATAACTACATATTCGTGATTCAGTCTATTCATGAGATTAAAATATTGAATAGGCAAATACTCCTACAGAATATGAATCATTTTAGATCAGCTCTTTGATAATATTTAAATGATGTATAGCTGCAATTATGTAAGCACTCGTATTATATGAGTGCATTCATATCGCTATAAAACTTTCTTCACCTAATTGTGAGTGCACTCACAGTATTGACAAAATATACATGAACAAAAATAAACGGCACATTTTGCATACCAATTTGTAGCCCACGCTTCACATTAAATTCAGTTGAGTATGAATACACTCACTCACACTCACAGTCACACTCAGAGCCGCACTCAGAGTGTCCGCTTACTTTCAATTACCCACATAACTTGAATTTGATTTGCAGTTTCAGTTTTGCATTTCATTTCTTTTTATATTCGTATACCCTGTAAACATGAATGTCCTATAGAGAGTATAAATCGCCTTGGCTGTTGGCAAATACTCGTATTTAGTCTGAACAAAAGTATCTTTAGATAATATTTAGTGCGAATTTTGAGCATTCATAAATTTATTAGCTAAATATATACTCTAGCCTTATACTTTCAGCTACTATTAGTAGTAGTTGAGGTTAATTATTCGCTTTTGTTTTAATAGTATGTTGCACAAACCTAATAGACCCTTTCTAGTTGCTAGGTACAGGCAACTGGCGCCGATTAGGTTTATACTTTAATGAGAATATTTTACCCTGTAACCATTAAAAAATATAGAGAAGTTGGCGCAACTAATAATTTCTAGAATCAGGTTCATAATTTAAATTTAAATATATTTATAAATTGAGTTGAATTCAAAATAAAATTAAACTTAATGATGATAATCAATTGGTATTAAACTAAAGTATTGTACTCAAGCTGTAACTCTCTATTCGCCGCAATCTCCCATAAAAACTGTTTCTACTCTATTACTTGCCATGTTTTTGTGCTCTTAGACTACTTTACTGATGGTATTTGATCTATTTTATTTTATGAATATTTTATTTTAATTTACAACTACTATTTTACACATGTAATATCTCCTTTCATACATTACTAAAATGATACTAAAGTGTAGCTCACTAAAATATTATAATAAATGAATAAAAGCTAGAGTGTAAGGTCTAATACGACCTACTATAATAGACCTTATACCCTCTGCATAAGTGAAGTAAGTTTGCTGCAGGGTATCTGCTAGTCGAGCATGTGCGCCACAATATAGGTTTCGTTGCGATTTCTTTGTTTTTATCATTTGTTTTTTTGCAACTTTTATTTATTTGGTTATTTGGTTTTACTGTTTTCAAGTTTATACAACATTCAACTGTCTCCCTTTCGCTCTCTCTCTCCCTCTCTCTCGCCCTCTGTCGCTTGCTCTCTTTCTATGTTGGTTTCGTTTTATTGCTGTTTCACTTTTAGTTTCTATTTTGCTTTTTTCTGTATGATTTTTGTTGCGTTTGTTGAATTTTTAATTGAATTTCTGACTATTTCCTCATTTTTGTTTTCTGCTCTTTTCTTGGTCAGCGGAAGAGAGTGGAGAGGGGGGAGAGGGGGAGAGAGTGAGTGAGTGAGGGGCAGGGGGCAACAGACAGTTGTTTGTTTCAACTGGTTTCTCGGTTACTTTTATATAAGTAGACACAACATGGCATTAATATCGACTGACCACTAGGCATTGCTATACGTATGTGTGTGTGTGTGCGTGTGTGTGTGTGTGTGTGTGTGCATCATAAAAGTGCAACACAAATTCCATTTCAATTTCAATTTTGGCCTGCAAAAATATTTCCTTTGCTTTCCTTTCGTTTCGTTACATTTCAAAACTTTTACTGACTTTTATAGTTGTCCCCCCTCCCCCCTCACCCTTTGACATACTCAATTATTCGAGTTTTTTCAGCATTTTTTCGTTTTTTTTTTTGCATCCGGATTCTAGTTTCTCGTGACAGAGATGTACACAAGGTTTTTTTTTTGTTTTTTTGTTTTCGGGTAAAAGTTTTCATATATTTTTCAAGCGACAAAAACGTAATCGCATGTTGTGTGCCATAAGTCACAATCTTCCTCTGCACGGAATGCATTTTTCTGCATTTTATTTTGGTTTGCTTAAATAAAAAGTGGCAACATTGCCGGCACAACTTTTGCAACTTTAATACCCTATAAATATTAAAGTTTTAAAAGTTCCACAAAAAACTATAAGTATTGATTTAAGCTTTAAGCTTTTATTGTTTGTTGAAGTCATATTTAAGCTCATGCTCAGTTTGCGACTAGGTGGCAACGCTATTCATTCACCTGCATTAAGGGATGACAGTGAAAACACGCTAAATGTTTTCATTTTAATCTCTGATAAAGCATATAACGCACTAAATATTTTCTTGTAACTAAATTGGAAACATCTGGCAACGCCACAACTACAGTTTAGAGTGTGATTAGGCAAACATTAATGTCTAACTTGAATTAACCATCTTTAGTTCAAATTATAAAGGAAGGCAAGCAACAAGAATAGTCCGCTTTATGCTTTTAGATCAAAGTAAGCTTGCTTTGTGACTAGGTGGCAACGCTGCCAAGTGCTAAAACTGTAATAACAGCTTAAGCTTCGTTGTGAAAAACAAGCTAATTGCCTTCTAAAAAGCATTCTCCGTATGAATCTAGATTTTAGCTCACACCAGTCCAAGTTGTGACCAGGTGGCAACGCTGCCAAGTGCTAAAACAGTAATAACAGCTTAAGCTCCATTGTGAAAAACAAACTAATTGCCTTCTATAAAGCATTCGCCGTCTGAATCTAGATTTTAGCTCACACCAGTCCAAGTTGTGACCAGGTGGCAACGCTGCAATTTGTCGAGAATGATTCTGATACGCACTAAGGCGCACTAGGCCTAAAATCCAGCTCGAAAGAAGCTTTAACTTGAGTTTAGCACTCGTATCCCCTCAGTATACTGTTATTAATAGACTTGTTAAGTTGGCTGCGTCTCAATACAGTTATGTACTGTAGAGGGAAAGGGAAGGCACTCACCTTCTTGGATAGTTGGGTTATATCCACGGGCGTAACACGATTCAGGGCCGCCAATCGTTGTAGACGCTCCCTTGCGTGCTCCTCCACGGCAATGACAAACGCGTCCTGGACAGAGTTGCCAATATCCCACGCTAGAACGAGAGAGAGAGAGAGAGAGAACATATGAGAGCGAGAGGAAAATAGAGAAATTAATAAATTTGCCATAAACAGTGGCAGAGGCAAGTGGCAGCGGCTGCCAAATGATTTATTGGGGCAAAAGCGTCGGAGCTGCTGTCGCTGTCAGGCTCCAGGCTACAGGCTCAACCACGAACCACCACACACACACACACACACACACACATAGATACAACCACCAAGAGTAACCACAAGAGCAGCAGCAGCAGCAGCAGCAACAACAATGCGCACACATTGTGCGTGGCCAAACAGACAAGAGCACAAAAAAAAAAAGAATTAACACACACACACACACACACACACACACACACACACACGCAGATGGAAACAGTAGAGCCTCCTTAAGAGGTTAGCTCTTTAATAAATTCTAGCAAGTTGAGAGTTGAGAGTGAATTTAATGAAATTCCCACCATCAGGTCAATTTCAAAGCCAAGGGTTTCATATTTGACATGCAAATACCTGAGGGCTTCATTAACCGGTGCTGAAAATTCCATTTATTACGAGAATACTAACACGGCAGATAATTAAGAGTACAGCTCTTGATGGGGGTATTCCATGTAAAGTATTATTTACTTACAGTAGTGGGGCTCATATGAGAGAATGTATGCATGAACTTAGGGAGAAAACATTGGATGTTATTCACATAAGTTCATTAGTGAATTGAAACGCTTTCGGTCAATTCTTTAATAGGGATATTCCATACTCACAAAGCAAAAACTATGATACACTTACTATATCAAGTTACTAAACTATCGATATAAATTTGAGGAGAAAACATTGGATGTTATTCACACAAGTTCATTAGTCAATTGAAACGCTTTCGGTCAGTTCGTTAATAGGGATATTCCATACTCACAAAGCAAAAACTATGATACGTATACTATATCAAGTTTCTAAACTATCGATATAAATTTGAGGAGAAAACATTGGATGATTCACACAAGTTCATTAGTCAATTAAAACGCTTTCGGTCAGTTCTTGAATAGGGATATTCCATACTCACAAAGCAAAAAGTATGATACATATACTATATCAAGTTTCTAAACTATCGATATAAATTGAGGAGAAAACATTGGATGTTATTCACACAATTTCATTAGTCAATTGAAACGCTTTCGGTCAGTTCTTGAATAGGGATATTCCATACTCATAAAGCAAAAACTATGATACATTTACTATATCAAGTTTCTAAACTATCGATATAAATTTGAGGAGAAAACATTGGATGTTATTCACATAAGTTCATCATTCAATTGAAACGCTTTCGATCAGTTCTTGAATAGGTATATTCCATACTCATAAAGCAAAAACTATGATACATATACCATATCAAGTTAAATTTGATTCAAGCCCTTAACTAGCGCAATTGCATAGCCAAGGCTCTTATATTGGAAATCTATATATTTCCAGTTGCCATTCATCTATGCAGGAAATTTCAACTCAATCGGTATGTAAACACGCAAGATAAACTAATTTTAGTGCACTGCTGGCGCCCTCTAGCGTGCATCTCCCATAGCGCACGCTGTTATTTGTAGTTGAAACGGTAAAATCAATTACAGGAAATTGTAAAGAAACTAAATGCAGTTTATCGACTGTTATCGAATATCGAGCAACACACACACGCACACACACATCCATTTGGGAATTACACTTGAAGAGCAATCACTGTGACCAACTGACTGAGTGAGTGTGTGAGTATGCATGAGTGAATGAGTGAATGTGAGTGAGTGTGTGGCCAAACATATTCATTAATAAGGCATTTCCGTTTGAGTTGAACAAATCGAACACAATACAAATTGCTAGCTTATTGTATAGCACATACGTGTACAGCTAGACATTGAATGTATGTATGTATGTATACATACCGTATGAATGTACAGGGCTCACACAGCAAACACTCATCAGACTGCTCAATATTATTCATATGGCAAATTGTATTGTAATCTCGGACAGAGCAAAGCGTGAGTGCGAGTGCGAGTGTGAATGTGAATGCGAATGCGAATGTGGGTGTGAGTGTGAGTGTGAGTGTCAGTGTGAGCCGTAAGGGATGAGTATGAATACTCATAAGGTAACAAGTACTCGTTATGGTTACTGAGTAACTCAGCATGCCACCTGATTGAGTATCAATGGCATTCCTCCTCCCCATTGAGAGTTATCTGGCAGTTGGCATATTTAAAATGCACGTAACACTCGATTTAATCAACCGGAAAATCGAATAAAACATCGAGTATATGACAAAGTACACGCACAGCCCAATGTCACATGAACACACAACACACAACACACAACACAGTTTCTAAATTATACTTTACACTGGATTTGGCAATAGAATCGTATGATTTATTGAGTACTCTCCTAAGCGAATTCTCAGAGTACAAATATTTATTTTGGCAATTCCTAACCTCAACTATCGATTAGAATATTGCAAAGAAAATTGGTTGAATTAGTTGAATAAAGTAATGAAATTATTTGAGTGTATATGCTTACATATATCTCAGAGACTGATGTTGAAGTTAGACGGTTTTTGGATAGATTTTGCTTAGCAAAAATTAACGAGAAAACTATCGCATATTCGCTTAACTATGGAAGTACATATTAGGTATCTTTAGTCGCATAAGATTTAGGGAGATTATAAAAAGTAGGGCAAGCAACCGACAGTAGGAGACCATGTACTTCGATTTGCCTTGGGAATCGACAACAGCAGAAAATATCCAATATCTCCGGTGTTTATTATCCGATTGGGTTGCAACTCGCACCAAACATTCAAAGCATCTGAAGCTTTATTCATGCAAAAATGGATTCCAGTGACTCTAAAACTGTACATGCTAAGAACATTTTTGCAAATTTGAGGGGGTGGGGGATGAGATATCAAATTAAAACCATAAAAATACATTATTGCATTCATAACTTACTTTCCACAGAGTCAAATTATGTAGAACAGTGTAGTCGAATGTCATAAAAGAACACTTCAATTTGAACTCGAAATCATGGCAAATTTTAGTTCATTTGCTGTAGGAAAGAATCGCAATGTAAAACTGCGACTAATACCAGTTACTTATCGCCAAGTGACTTGTAGACGGGGCAACTAAATTGCAATTTACAGTTGTGATAATTAAGTGCACGAAGCTGTTGAGACCAAATGGAGGATATCCTGTTGCCAAGTTGGCTTAAATTTCGGGAGGATAGCGAGGATAACAGCTTAAAGGATGCTGCATTCACACAAAATGCTGGCACAAGGGCAGGGACGATTATTACCCAGACTACATTTCCAACCACATAAATATAATACTTGAATAAGTGCATCTGTGTGTGTGCGAGTGTGCAAGTGTGTGTGTTTGTTGTCTCCTTCAGCTTTTTATCACGAGTCGTCAACTTTCCATGTGGAAAAGCAAAAGTTTTGGCTCAAAATTTCGCTTGATGCTGTCAGCGCCAACATCTTTAGCCATCGACCGAAGCGACCCAGTGCAGGCAATCCCTGCTTCACTCCACCGCCCCCTCCCCCTCGCCCATCGCATCGAGCTGCTGGGTTTGCTGCATCCCTTTTATCATTCACCCGCATAGCCTTTGCTCGCACTCAACTTTTAGCTGTCACTTTTATTGCTTTTCAGCTGCAGTTTTGGCACGCCCGCATCAACGCCTTCTTCCGCCCCTCCCTCCCCGCACACACACACACACACACACACACACGCACGCAAACTTATACACTCTTTATTTCTTCTTACGCTGTTGTAGCCCTCCCCGCCTCCAACTACACGTCCTTCTTTGCCTTAGTAAGCGGCATCCTCTATGCAGCCTCGAGTTTAATTTCATTTTGACGCCCTAGCATTTGCTATACCCTGTCCTACCGCAGCTGAGGTGTATGCTCGAGTAGCATGCTAGAGATACTAACGTTAGTAGAGATACAAACAAAGTTAGAGCTCGACTGAACTTGAAATGAGATCAAATCAAGTATAATCAGCCCTAACCTAACTTTGAGTGGAAAATATACTTAAAAGAAGCTAAGAAATCTAATATAGAGACCATTATACATTCTTCCATAAAGAAATAAAACAATACAACTTTGGAAAAGTAGGAAATCGATCTTAAAACAAGATTTTCGACCTTAAAAAAGTGACCTTACAATGAAAAATTCGACCTTGATGTACTGTTCACTATGAAAACTCTTGATTCAATAGCAAAAGTCTTGTTTTTTCTCAGCAAGCTAATTGAGAGGATTCTTAAGAATATCTACAGGGTAACTGCTAGTCGAGTAACTGCTAGTCGAGTTGGTTTGGCGTGTGGCGTATGGTGTGTGGTGGCTCCTTTCGGCTTGTTGGTTTTCAGGTCTGTTGATTGCGCCGAAAAGTGGCCGTCAGCGCATGGAACAAACGGCCCACCAGACGCAGACGAGGTGGCATGCAACAGCGGCAAGCTGTGAGTAGTAGTAGTGGCTGAATCTCGAACTCAAGCCTCAGGTCGCGGCACTATAACTAGGCCGTACTCACACTTACCCCCTACGACCACTGGCTCTTACTTGATTTGCTGCTGCTGCTGCTGCTGCTGCTACACGCAGTTGCAAATCCAATTAGGCAACGTTGCATCAGCGTCATATGTCGTTGAACCTCTGCCACATGGAGGCAGCAACTGAGCTCCTCTTGCCCCCACGCCAATCCCTGGCTTTTAATCTCATTTGACTGTCTGTCAGTTGTTCTAACGGTTTACGTCAGTCTGCTGTCCTTGTGCCAGTGTGTCTCTATTCATTATGCAAAGGGAAAGTGTAGAGCAGCGCTCTGGACTCTATCCAATTGCATATGCACATGTTTAATTTGCTCGATTAAAGCTGTAAACTGACCACTGTCCTCCACTCGGGCAGTGGTATTAGCCCTTATTAGTCATTGATGGCGCTTGCAGTTGATGACTGATGCCTGATGACTGATGACTGATGCCTGAGGACTGATGTCTGATGTCTGATGTTATGTGCATTCAATCATACGTTGTATCAATACATACTCAAATTCCCGACCATTATCGGATCAGTGCTGTAATATCCCTATGAATGAAAGACTTTCTATTTCTGTACTTCTTTCTCAGCCTGAATTCCAACTAGAAATTTCGCCTAAGAGAGTTCTTTGAAATCTCAGGCTTCTTAACCTAAGCTCTTCGCATAGCAACAACTAGAATTTAATACCAACTTCAACGTTTTTTGCCACTCAACCCGGCAAGCATTTTATGAAATTTTTGATCAAAAAACACTCTTTTTTGAGTCTCCTTTCTGATCAGAAATGATCCCCTCGGCGGGAGAAAATGGTATGCTAGCCGCGACACTTCCAGAAGAGTCTTATTTAACTCCTTTTTTTGATAATAAGCGACTCATATTCGAGTCATTATTCAATCGAACAATCTTTTTTCAATCATTTCAACGACTCGAAAAAGACTCCTCAAGGTGATTAATGTAAAAACGCTCTTTCAAATGCTTTCTGGGAATGACTTTAATATACATATTCATTTGGATTTATTTCAATATATCTATCTATATATCTATCTATTTACTTCAATACACTGTTAAAAAAAGGTTGTGTATATTTTTGTAGTATGTTAGTCTGCTATATAAAAGTCAGATTCAATCGAACACACAAATTCTACTACTTTTCTATATTTCTTTTTTATTTTTATTTATTTTTCCAATCTTTAATATAACCTTTTAAATCTAAATTTCAGAATTTTAGGTCTTATTTCTGTAGGTCATATTTACTTTAATATATTGTCTCACTCCTTGAATTACTACTTATTGTTCAACATTCTTTAGTACAGTATATTTTGCACTCCTTAATCAGTCACGAGTTCGTTTATCAAGCGCAATTAAAATTAAAATTGAATTGTAATCAAATAATAAGTATGTGTGTGTGTGTGTGTGTGTGTGTATTTGTGCATTTACATAGGTATTTACACGTGTAATTGGCTATGTTTATTTGTGTTTATTTTTACGTATTTTTTTTCATTAATTTTTTTGCATTCAAAATCCCCCGGGCTCTTGCCATTTCTGGTTTGTGTTGGGGCACACCCGGCGTATACGTGATATTGCCGCCTTTTATCTAATATGCTAAACACCTCGCTCGACCATTAAATAATTAACATCATAATGCAAAACAGTTTCTCTTTTCATATGGATTTTATTTATGCTGAATCAACTGGAAATCGTATTTGCATTATTTATAAACCCCGCGAGATTTAACCTAACCCAACCTAACTGAACTTTTCCATATCCATTCAGAGTTCTGTATGCTGTATTCCGTATTCTAGCATTGCACTTGCTCTTTCGTTTCATTCTCATTCATTTTGCTCATGTTCTCATTGTCTACGGCTGCTATTGTTATATGTTTCCCATTATTAAATCTCCACCGAGATTATTTATTATTATGATATTACTTTAGAAGTTTCTACCCGCCGAGTATGTATCTGAAAATAGTTGTAGATACAACAAGCATGTTTTATTCATATCACTGTGCGAATCTCTTATATAACATCATGCCATTTGTCGCTCGACATGCTGTAGAGATTTTTATAGTTTAGTTTAGTTTAATTTACTTTTAATTGTGCTCAAATAAAAGTATTTCACTTCATTATTCTTTCCATTGGCCTTGCTCCTATACTGGAGGTCGATTTTTAATTGATTTCTCCTTAGATACAAAATAAACTGAATAAAATGTGATCTATTTAGATTTACTTCATTTCGGTTAGATTTTGTTTTATTTATTACTAAAGCAGTTTTCCCAATTTTCATACTCAGACCTGTTCTGAATTTCGAGTCGTTTTGAAAGGGGAAAACGATTTGATTTCGACCGTACCTGTTCTAGTTTTCGATCGACTTATACTCGTCTTATACTCGTTTTCACAACGATTCGATAACAAATACATATCGTAGAATACAGCTGTTTGACATTTGTGCTTGCAACAAAGAAAACATAGTTGTTTCAAATATATAAAATGCCTACACTCATCAAACATTACCAAAAACAAAATAGAGGAATTATTTTAATTACTTACATAGTTGCAGTTGCAGTCAGCTGTATGTAAACTTCGTTGTCGACATAATTTTTATTATCGATAAGATGCCAATTATCGAATGAAACGATTTACTTACACTCGCAAATAATTTTTTTAATTACTGTTTTCGTCCAATATGCAAATATATTTTAAACAAAAACTATTTATTTATAAACTACACTTACTCCTATACATATTTTAAGCAACATTTATGTATAAAACCAAAACTAAAAACTCTTATACATATTTTTACTCAAGTTGGCATCTCTGCCCAGCGACCCCTCACAAAACGAGTCAAAATGTCAGACGTTGTCGTTTCGTTGTACTAAGCAAAATTAGAAGCATATTTTGTAAATTAAAGTTTACATGAAAATTCCATGAAAACCATTCAAACAAAACAATTTTATAAGCCCCGAAATTCTGAAATTTCATTGAAAAATTAGAACAGGGCGGAAAAACACCCATATACATGTTAAATTTGCCAAATCGTTTTCATTCCGACTGCTCAAAGGCACTCGTTTTCAAAACGAGCATTTTTGCTCGGAATCGAAATGTCAGAACAGCAAAACGTTCGGAATGAAAACGATTCCGAGCAGTTTACTCGGAATCGAAATTCAGAACAGGTCTGACTATTTTTTGGTGTTTACTTAGAGTTTTAAATAGCAAAAAGAGTTAATAAAAGGCGAAGTTTATGTTTTTAATTTGATATCTCATCCCCCTCCCCCTCAAAATTGCAAAAATGTTCTTAGCATGTACAGTTTTAAAGTCACTGGATTCCTTTTTTGCATGCATAAAGCTTTAGATGCATTGAATGTTTGTCGCGATTTTCAGCCCAATCGGATAATAAACACCGGAGATATCAGATATAAATTTTCTGTAGTGTACTAAATATACATATTTCCTATATTTAAATGTAAATTTAATAATAAATATTTAAATCATGTCATAAGCTTACTTCTATATCTCTCGCTTTAACTTTACTTGCTAATTGTTATCAAAACGTTTGCTAAAGCTGTCTGTCGCTGTCTTTGCTTGCATAAGTCTATGCCAGTTACTATTACACTAGTTAGTACTACAGGCCATACTTAGCATGTGTTCTATGTACTGAAGAGTTGTGATTGTTTAGGCATTCCACAGCTCACTTTTATAGCTCTTGTTCTTCTCTATAGTGTGTGTATTTTTCGCCAGCTCTTAGCGCGGCGAAGAAACCCGTTTGCTGCACAAGATTTCGTTTTTATGCTCTCATACCTGGCTTTTATCTGTGTCTCTTTCAATGCTTTTTTATTATTATTATTCTGCTTTGTTTTTCTCTTTTTCTGTTTTTTTTTTGTTTTTTATTATTTATTTATTTTATTTTTTATTTTGTATTTTATCTACGTAGCATGTGCGCGCGGGTTATGTAACCGCAAAATGATGTATCGCATTTCCAAGGCTGGCAACTGACTGCTCGGAGGCTGGGCCCTGCCCCTGACCAAACGCATGGGCCATGAACTTTGCAGTAGACTGTGTGAGTGGAGAGATAGAGGCACCTGACTGTAGTGTGTACTGTTTTTGGTTCTTAACCCTAACCTAACCTCAATATATCTAATGTAATATACGACAATTTCATTTACATTTACTGATAGTTTATATTGACAAAAATGGAAAGCATATAGGATGGGCATGTATGTTTTGCATTTGACTTTCGTTTTGCCATCAAGAAAGTAAAAAAAAAAAAAAAAAAAAAAAAAAATTTGTTTCGTTTTATGTCTCACGTAATCCACATTAAATGTGTTCGCTTTTCTTTCGCTTTTCGTTTCATTTCGTTTTGCCCTTCTTCGTGTCTTTCTGTTTCCATGTGTGTGTGTGTGTGTGTTTTCCACTCTTCTCTTTTGACAGATTTATTTGTTTTTGCTGTGTGCGCGTAGATAAGAAATAGCAAACATATAAATCTTGCCCACTCTCGCCGGCTGTGTCTCTTGCTGCTCATCATTTGCCACTTTTATACCCTGTAACCCCATAAAACGGCCAGCGAAAAGGGTAAGCAGCCTGCATATGCGATTCTGATTAGGTCTCAAGCCCATTATCCTTGACGGAATTTCCTATATGGCACGTAGATTGCCAAGTTTATTTGTTTTCAATTTCAACTTTATACCCTACATATTGGAAATGTGCTCAAACGGTGGCATAGACGTGGCAGACTACACACATCACTATCTGCACTTCTATTCTCCAACTAGAACAGTTTTATTAAGATAATTTTAGAGCTAGAGGCTTCATATTTTGCTTAGGTTTAGTTTACAGTACTGTCAAAGTATGCTCTAAATTTCATTATGAACGGTTTGGCAACACAAAAGTTATGCCTGAAAATGGCATGCGTTAGGCATGGATATTAGCGCCATACAGTGAGTGATTCACTTGCTTCAATCCGTTACATCTGAGGAAAGCTAAGGTCGGATGCAGTAGGAGTCCCTGTACTTTCCTTTGAACACAGACACTCACACATGCACACATATAGCAAAGTCACACGCAACCACGCATACATACTTACATACATACCCCTTGCCTAGTACAGAAACTTTAATCTCGAATATCTCCGGTGTTGATTATCCGATTTGGCCACAATTCACAGCACAGATAAAGGTTATCATAAGATTATTGTATGCCAAAGCACAAGTTTGTTTCTTTGTGGCTTAGGTGATTTTTCGCGGTTTTTGGGGGAGGTATCCAAAATCTAACACAAACTTAATCTGCTTGCACTATAGGAGCATTTAGCTGTCAAATATGATGTATCTAGCTCTTACATTTTACGAGATCTATACCAAATCAATATTTCGTTTCCGTTACGGTCATTTCAGTCAGAAAATGATCTGAATTCGCTTCTAAACCGAGACTATACTATGGGTTACGGTATTAGCTTTGGCTTTGCATCTCAATAGGGTCTTTTCGGGTATAGATTGTCCGCGTTGTCACCCTGATAAGCGCGTAATAGAATGCAGAATTCATATATAGTAATTATTATGCACTCATTGACTCATTATTATCAGTTTTACACATCAATCAGAGCGAGTGTCTTTCATTCATGAAATGCGCTAAGAGTGGCGCCCTCTAGCGGCATCACACTACTATTTGTACGAGTATTATTCGCTTGATTGTGAGTGTGTGAGTGTGTTCATTGACTAAATGATAACACCATTAAAGACCCGAGTACCTGTAGTCCCCCCCCTCCCCTTATCTATGCATATCAATGTGTGTCAAACAGTTTTGATTGCCCCCCCTCCGCCTGCCGCCTGTTGCCATCATTATTCAAAAGTGTGTGTGTGCCAATTGGCTTTTCAAATTCGTAAATATTGCTCATACGCCTGTTGGACAGCGTCGAGTGGCGCTTATCACTCGCTTATCAGGGCAGCAGCACTGCGTAAACAAGACATTTTTTAATTGTTAGCATTGTCCGTAGTGCAGTGGGCGGGGTGAAGTGGGTTCTGTGAAACTGGGGCGTACACACACACTGGGGATGGGGATGGGGCTTGACAGGGGGCAGCTGTTTGTCATGATGGACGGTCGCAGTTTTAAATGCCTTTATTATGACAGCAGATAGAGAGAGTGTGTAGAGAGACAACGAGTTGGTTATTGCGGGCATAGGGGGGGGGGGGGGGGACTCTGGCTGTGTGTTTACCTTTTAAACACTTTTAACTTTAAATTGAATTCATTTCGAGTTGATGTTGTTAATAATGAAGCTGCTGCTGCTGATGATGATGATGATGATGATGATGGCTACGGCCCTGATGATTGTCAGCGTTTGTTGTTGGCATTTCAGACAAGTTTTTTCTTCTTTTTTTTACATTTTATTCTTTTTTATTATGTATTTTCTTCTACGTTTTTTCTGCGCTTTTGTTGTTCTTCTCTCAACTGTGTTATTGCCATTCTTTGTGCAATTGTTGTTGCTGTAGTGCTCAGCTCAGCTCAGCTCAGCTCAGGTGTGCATTGTCTCACGTTTGTTTATTTATTTGCTCGCTTGATTGCCTCACACATGCTTCATTCTCCCCTTCCCCCACCGCCCCTCCCCTTTGTTTTTCACTTAATATTATTTATTTATTTATTAATATTATTGTAACTGTCTGTCTGTCTGTCCGTCCGTCAATTGCTGTTGCCACCTTCCTCAATTGCTGCCCTTGGATACGATCGTTTCCCCATTCCCAATGCGAGCTTCAGTTTTCACTTCATGCTTTTTGTTTATTTTTGATTTCTTCCACTCGAATTTCAGTCCTACTGCACTTTATTTTCCATTGGATTTGTTGATATTATTTTGCGCTTTAATTACGCCTAATTGATGCTAGTATTTCAGCAAACAATGTCCCATATTAATTGCAGCTAGAACTTTGTGTCATTAATGAGAAACTAATTGTTGAAAGTTCTGATGAAATACGCCAAAATATTAATCCGCTTTTATCTTGGTAATCCCGTCTCTGGGATTATAAATAAATATATAGGAATATTTATAAGTCGTTGATGTTTTAGTTTATGTATATTATATTATATATTTATATTGTATTTAATGATCTCTTAAAAGCACATCCACTCGGTTCGGCAAATTCAACAAGAAGGGGAAGTGGACAACGCAGTGTTGCCACAATACAAAATACCAAAATACTAATATCGATAACATTTGTTAACATCGATATTAAGTATATTTCAATACTAATAATAATATTAAGGCATTAACTTTTATTAACTATTTATATAACTAACTAACTATTAACTATTTTATATTTCATTAACAAAATAATAATAAGCATAGCGATATATCGATAAGAAATGCCTTTTCGCATGTAATGTATCGATGTTAAGAAATGGTAAAAAGTAGAGTTTAACCAACACTGTTATCTGAACGCTGATGAAATTATAGTTTTGCTTGTTAATTTTGATTTAAATATAAATATAAAAACCTGAATATCTGTTGTAACAAATGGCAATGTTGATTTTCACTAATATATAACTTTAATCAACTATTTTTGGCAAATTAAATTCTAGTAAGACATATACAATTGCGATATAATCTTAAACAATGTTCCTCTCTCTATAGCGGACACTCGTTCGTTAAGAAGGGGTGTTCCGCTGGGAGAGTTTTCCCTGTAGTTGGTTTAGTTGCTTTAAAAAAGTATGTTCGTGTTATTAAAGTGTAAACTCTCTATAGCGGACACTCGTTCGTTAATAGGGGGTGTTCCTATGGGAGAGTTTTCCCTGTAGTTGGTTTAGTTGCTTTAAAAAAGTATGTTCCTGTTATTAAAGTGTAAACTCTCTATAGCGGACACTCGTTCGTTAAGAGGGGGTGTTCCGCTGGGAGAGTTTTCCCTGTAGTTGACTTTTGCTTATTTATTTTAATTGTATCTGTATCGAAAGCTGATAACATGCTAGTAGCTCACATTATAGTATTTTCGGGTTCGCTTTTCATTTCCAATTACAGTTGTGAATTTTCTCTTTTCATTTTCATTGTTCATTGCCTGGCAATCGATTAGAGGTTATCATTGGCTTTAATCATTTGATATGCACTTTCATCCGAGTGCCACTACAATTTCACTGCGATTTGTGTCTCTAGTTTCGTTTTCATTTACCAAAATGTAAGCTCTTTGGTCTCTCCCACTGCCAGCAACAACAACAACAGCAACAACAACAACAACAACAATACAATAACAACAACAACAATCGAGAAATAAACCAATAAATTGGCTTTAAAATTATCTGTCCATATCCAATTAAAAGTGCTGAGGATATACTATATAGCGGTAGCGTCGGCTACAACAACTGTAATCACTGCAACAATGGGGCGAAACACACACACACACACACACACACTCACACACACACACTCTAGAGAGCATCTAAATAATAACGCCCATAAAATTGCGAGTGTGGAACGAAAAATGCAACAAAACAAAGGAGAATTGAGAGTTAAAAAATGTCGGAAAAAACACACGACTTAAGAAGCTACAGTGGAACAGAAACAGACGCATTTTTACAGGGTATACAAGTGTCAATTGAAGGGAATGAAAGGCTAGGCCTAGTCTAAGCTAACCAGCAAGTACTTCGGCTTTTACAGGGTATACAAGTGTCAATTGAAGGGAATGAAAGGCTAGGCCTAGTCTAAGCTAACCAGCAAGTACTTCGGCTTTTACAGGGTATACAAGTGTCAATTGAAGGGAATGAAAGGCTAGGCCTAGTCTAAGCTAACCAGCAAGTACTTCGGCTTTTACAGGGTATACAAGTGTCAATTGAAGGGAATGAAAGGCTAAGCCTAGTCTTAGCTATCCGGCAAGTACTTCAGCTTTTACAGGGTATACAAGTGTAAATCGAAGGGAATGAAAGGCTAATCCTAGTCTTAGCTATCCGGCAAGTACTTCAGCTTTTACAGGGTATACAAGTGTCAATTGAAGGGAATGAAAGGCTAAACCTAGTCTTAGCTAACCAGCAAGTACTTCAGCTTTTACAGGGTATACAAGTGTCAATTGAAGGGAATGAAAGGCTAAGGCTACTACTTCAGCTTTTACAGGGTATACAAGTGTCAATTGAAGGGAATGAAAGGCTAAGCCTAGTCTAAGCTAACCGGCAAGTACTTCAGCTTTTACAGGGTAGCTGCAGGCGAGAGAACAATAGAGCGAATAGTTAGCTAAAGGTAGACAAAGATATGGCATTGTTCTACTGTCTCTGCATTTACAATTAGAAGTATTTATATATACACATATTCATTATATACCACATACTATATAGAATACATTTTTTACTTATATTCTTTACATGAAAAATACTTTTTTTATAACAATTAGCAATGCTTCATTGTTCAATTGTTTTACTATTATTGAAACTAAAGCTATGCTCAGTCTTTGCTAATTGTGAACAGTTTAACTGAATAGAAGAATGTTAATAACTTAGTTACTGACTAAAATTCTAGTTGATACCTAGTATTATCTCACTAGTAGAGCATGTTTACAGGGTATCAAACTCAAGGCTTAATACACCTCTTCTACCATTTACCCAGTCTAAACTAACCTTTGGGCACTCTTTACAGGGTATCAGCAAAATGTATGCTTACTAATTCCCAGTATTATCTCACTAGCTAAGCATATTTACAGGGTATCTAACTCAAGGCTTAACACACCCAAAGAAAGTCAGAGTTTAGTTACTCCCTTACCATTTACCCAGTCTAAACTAACCTTTGGGCGCTTTTTACAGGGTATCAGCAAAATGTATGCTAACTAATGCGCTTAACATTAAAACAGATGGCAATAGGAAAAACCAGAGCAAAAAGGGAATGCAACAAAAACTGCTGCTGCTGCTGCTGCTGCTGGTGAAAGGCAGATAACAACAACAACAGTTGCTGCTAAGAACAGCAGCAGCAGCAGCAACAATAACAATAACAGTAACAGTATCAGAGTATATGATAAAATAGTAACGACAGCAACAAAGTACTAACAGAAGAGCTAAAAAATGCAGCAACTGATGTGAATACTACTCTAAGGGGGGAGGGGAGGAAGAAGAAGAAGCAGCAGCAGCAGAAGCAGACCAAGAAGAGTCAGCAATGGCAACTAGGGGAGGGGGGGGGGGGAGTCTGAATATTCTAACACATCCATTGCAATATTCCACAAGCCAATGCCCCAAGAGAATAGTACAAATCGAAAGCATAGTAAATTGTGTAGAGTGCACTAGTAGGGAGTGCTGCAGTAAAAGAAGAAGAAGAGTGCTGTTGGAAGCTAGCTATATAGATAAGTGATAGCAGCAGACGTCGACTAATGAACAAAGCGTGTGGCTAAGGCTAGGGCAGTACTTGCCGAGCATACACTGAGAGAAAAGGCGGACTAAATTGAAGAGCATGTGAATAAAATAGCTATAAAATAACATATTATTAATGGATTTCTTTACCATATGCTTTGTGTTTATTTTCTCTTTATTATTTTACATTTTTATTAATTTTTATTATTAATTATTTACAGTTTATTATTTAATATTTTAAATTTATTTTTATTTTCACTTATTATTTGTCCTTCATTCGTCTTTATTTTCAATTCATTATATATTTTCTATTTATCATATTATTTTTTATTATTTTATTTTTATTGTTCAAATTTTACTTTTCATTTATTTTTTTTTTTATTATTAATTATTTACAGTTTACTATTTAATATTTTAAATTTATTTTTATTTTCACTTATTTGTCCTTCATTCGTTTTTATTTCCAATTCATTATTTACTTTCTATTTATCATATTATTTTTTATTATTTTATTTTTATTGTTCAATATTTGTTTATTATTTATTTTAATTTTTATTTTAGGCTGAATGTTTTATTTACAAAATACATATGAAATCAAGTGAATTTTAATACTTTTAATAATTTTAAATACTCAGTGAATCAGGAAATGCTATAGTATATATCTTAAGGCTAGCTAAGCTCAAGTTAAACACATAAAAATCACATAAACTAACAACAAATTCAATGTATATAATGCATGGCCATCGTTAATCTATTAAAAGTGCCTAAAATTTGCACACGAATCACTCGAATTGCGTATGAATGCATTCACTTTGGTTGCGGGTACTCGTTCAATTGTTATCAGTCGCTGCAGCATTCTTGATTGCGGCATTCTTGTGGATGATGCGGATGAGGTCAAACTGCTGGTCTCAGGCATCGCTCAAAGCCGCTCCCTACTGCAGCTGTCCCCCACTCGGTGCCCCTCCCCCTCCCCCTCCCCCTGGCAGTGCCACTAGCACTTGCCATGGCCAACTGCAAAGACACTTTGGCTCTCTTTTGAGGCATTGACTTTTACACATCGCAGCACATGGCTGCCCAGCCACACGCCCCCACGCCCACGCCCACTCCAGCACAGCCAGCGCATCTTGCCTGTGTGTGTGTGTGTGTGTGTGTGTGTGCGTGTGTGTGTGTAGCCGCCATCATTTGAGCGCGTGTAAAATCGTCGGGCAGCACACAAACGAATTCACTCAGCGACGGTGACGGCGACGGCGACAGCGACAGCGACGTCAGCAGCGACGCCAAGAAACTTGCCTTACCGGATTTCGGATGCTGACCCAGCTTTACCCGCTACCTCGTCCCCCCCCCCCTCCCCCCTCCCTCTCTCTCTCTGGTGGCTTTAGCTCTATCTGTTTGCTGCTGCCCGCTCACACCTGAATGGACCATGGGCAATAGACAAGCTATGCTGAGTACCCCCTCCAACTCCCCCTCCCCCTCGCCCCTTCTCACACTCTTTCTCTATGCTTTTGGCTCTTGCTCTCATCTCATCTCTCTTTCGCCTGGTTCCACGTCGTGTTCTTCGTCTCTCTATTGATTTCGTTTTATACAAAAAATTCATGGCTTTGGAATGCTATGCATGTGTGTTGTCTGACTGTGTGTGTGTGTGTGTTGTGTGTGTGTGTGTGTAAGCCAACAAGTAAGTAATAAGTAACTTCTTTTTCGTCTGCAGAGAAGAAAACTGGAAATTCTTGCGCCCATTTAGCTGGATTGTGTGACCCAAAAATAAAAAAAACTTGGAAAAATTTTGTGGCATGAGTTGAGGCATATGCACATTAATACACACACACACACACACACACACACACACACACACACAGGCCTTTGTCGATGTGGCTTTAACTTGGGGCATGATCAGACATTACGTTAGAAGCAGGCAGAGCAAGAGCCGAGTTAAATCCGGGTATGATCGGTTTGCATAGTTCAATATCAAATTGAAATGTCACATTTGATCGATTTCAATGTAAATGAAATGAATGAAGAACTGACGATTAAAGGGTCTGATGTGTTTGTGTGAATATATGCAACTATTGTCAAGAGCTCGCTAGTATTTTATGTATTTATTTAGTATATTTGGTCTAATATCTGTTTACTTTTTTAAGTACATTTTTACTTATTCACAGTGTTAACTTTTTGCTTTATAAACTTGACAAGACTCATTGCATATATAGCTAAAGTTATACTAAAGAAACGCTCCAAATTTATATAACATCGTTAGAATATAATAATAGTATAGTATTCATCGAAAGAGAAGAGAAACTAGCTCAAATATCAGGCATGATATTCTACATGAAATCAACTGATTAGACTTTTAGCGATTCGAAAGATTTAACTAAGTATTATTATTCTTAAGGCTTTATTACATAAAGTTTAAACTTCTTAAGACAAGCGTGAATGAATATGCAAGTGTATGTGTATTGGCGTCGTTTCTTTCAGCGGTGCATTCTATGACCTATCGAGTTCGTATAGGTCGCATTTATCGAACCATCGATAAGATTATTTCAATGCTGTTGAGGCACCACAGACTGTATAATTATGATTTAAAATGG
Organism: Liodrosophila aerea; assembly: GCA_035045005.1. Taxonomy (NCBI): domain Eukaryota; kingdom Metazoa; phylum Arthropoda; class Insecta; order Diptera; family Drosophilidae; genus Liodrosophila; species Liodrosophila aerea. The sequence continues at coordinate 1,243,393 of JAWNNL010000479.1, read as the reverse complement.
ATCATAACATTTCTTAATTGAAATATAATGTTATTTATTATAATAATATAATATAATATAATATAATATAATATAATATAATATAATATAATATAATATAATATAATATAATATAATATAATATAATATAATATAATATAATATAATATAATATAATATAATATAATATAATATAATATAATATAATATAATATAATATAATATAATATAATATAATATAATATAATATAATATAATATAATATAATATAATATAATATAATATAATATAATATAATATAATATAATATAATATAATATAATATAATATAATATAATATAATATAATATAATATAATATAATATAATATAATATAATATAATATAATATAATATAATATAATATAATATAATATAATATAATATAATATATAATATAATATAATATAATATAATATAATATAATATAATATAATATAATATAATATAATATAATATAATATAATATATGTAATATAATATAATATAATATAATATAATATAATATAATATAATACAATATAATATAATATAATATAATATAATATAATATAATATAATATAATATAATATAATATAATATAATATAATATAATATAATATATATAGTAATATAATATAATATAATATAATATAATATAATATAATATAATATAATATAATATAATATAATATAATATAATATAACATAATATAATATAATATAATATAATATATTATAATATAATATAATATTATGTATTATTTTTACATTCATATTTTATTTAAATCTTATTTTAATATTTTACTATTCTACTTTAATTTAATGCCTTTCTTCTATAGTTTTACACTGTAATTACTCCAGCTAAACTAACTCCACAAATTTGAGTGGAACAGAGTAAACATTATACGATTACAGTAATTAAAGATTATAAATTATAAATGAACTGCTTATGGGCACAACGCCCCCATTTGTGAGAATAATCTATTTATTATTTATGCCTATACACGCCCCCACCCCTCCCACCCTCCCCCAACATCCATTGCTTTACAGAGCAGCAAATGCCTGCATTCTAGCTACAGTTTGGCATGCACTGTGGCACTGGCAAGTGCTTTATTAGCGCCTGTTGTTGTTGTTGTTGTTAACTGATTTCTACACGCTTGAACAAGAAACTCGTTTCATTTATAGGTTAGATTTTCAATGTTTGCCGTTATAGTTTGAGCGCTCACGCCTCACGTGGCATACAGTGCAGCTCAAACCATAACGGCCAGCATACACTTCTTTATATGTGTGTGTGTGTGTATGTATTTCTTGTCTTTCATATGCTGCTCATAGTTTATCTGTTTGTAAGTATTTTTTTCTTTTTATTATTATTATTATTCTTGCTACTTTTTTGTTGCGAATTTTTGCTACAACAAGTAACAACAATTTCCAGTTGGTTGACTCGCTTTGACTCCCACCATGCTGCCACCTTCCACTAGCATTAGCACCACATACCACAGTCACCGACACAGTTGCCACACAGAGCATATATGGTGCCAAAAGTGGTGTTTTTTTGTTTCTTACGTTTATTGAGAATAGTTTGAGACTATTTTTAACTATTTGTAGTTCAAGTAGTATTTCAGTTTATTTATTTGAAAATTTCTGGTTTTACTGCAATAAAAATAGGTCTGAGTTACTGCAAAATAAGGTAGGGAAGGCTACAATCGGACGCAAGCGACCGTAGGAGACCCTGTACAGCATATACATATGTACATACTCACATACACATACACATTAAAAACATTTTATACTATTTTCTTCACCTTCTTCTATCACTTTACCTTTTCTGTTTAATTCTCCCTAATAAATACGAATTTACTACTACATACACATACACATGCATACATATATATGTATGTACATAAGTGTATACCCACACACATACACTTATACATACAAATATACGCGCAAATACAAACAATAGCCAATACCCATACAGACTTGCATACCTGCAATCAAAAATTACATAGGTAACAATTGGTTTTTTTTGTGTTCAAAGTGGTGTTTTTCACTGTTGATCTAACTCTGTTTTTTATAGCATTCAGTTCTATGTGAAGTAAATGAAATTCAAGGAATTACACTGCCACCAAACTGATGTTGTTTCTTTAACTGAATAAACTTGCTTCTCCTGCTAATAATTTGAGTGCATTTTCGCATTTTCAGGTGGCAACCGTGACCACAGCCCACATGCCACCACTCTGCCCACACTTGCCACCTATTGCTGCCGCTGCCGCTGCTGCTATTTCTATTCTTTCAATCCAACATCACTGAAATGTTTGTTGCCACTTTGCTGCCCAGTTTGCTGCTGTTGTTGTTGTTGTTGTTGTTGCTGTTGTTGCCGTTTTCTATGCGCTGCTCTGGGTTTTCTCTTTGCCTAACCGACTTTTAACTGTTGTCTGTCGCTTTATTTTTCATTTTTATTTCTCGCTTTATTTGTGTTTTGTTTTCGTTGTTGTTGCTGTTGTTGTTGTTGTTGTTTTTGTCTTTTTGCGCTCTCACGCCGCCCCATTACAAAACGAATAAAATAAATATAAAAAAAAAAAAAAAATATATGTAAAACTGGGCAGCTGCGTTAAGGTCTTATAAACGAAGTCTACACACACACACACACACCGTTGAAACTTTTTTCTGTTTTCAAGTTTGCCGGCATAAAGAAAAGGCACAAAAATTAAACTGAATTCAGTGAGGCTGTAGTGGTAATAGCACTGGTAGTAATAGTACTAGTAATAGTACTAGTAATAGTACTAGTAATAGTACTAGCAATAGTTGTTGTTGTTCTGTGTACGTAAGCTGCGTCGCCTGCCCTTAGCCCCTCACACACACACACAGCGAAGAGAGCAGCGGAGATGCAACGCTGACGCAGCCGTCGCTGTCGCCGTCACCATCGCCGTCACCGTCAGCGTCACTGTCGTAGCTGATTCATGACACAGCTGGCAGTTGTGAGCGACAGACAGACAGACTAAGACGCACACACACACACACACGCACACTCATGCACGTTGTCATGCATTTTTGTATTGTTGAAAAGTTTTACAGTTTTACAAGCATTGGCCATGCACTTACTTTGGCGGCGTCAATATCGCTGGCGACGTCGACGTCGGCGTCGATGTTGGCGTCGTTATCTCTTTAGTTGTGGCAGCAAATTAAATTTGTTACACAAAAACACACACACACACACACACTCACTCACAAAGCGAAACACATAAAAACAACAAAAAAATCAAGCAACGGTAGAACTCGCAGTCGCGGTCGCGGTCGCCGTCGCGGTCGCAGTCAACGTCAACTAAAACGCCAACGCGCGCGCGCGCAGAGCTAACAAATATTTGACGGCAGGGGAGGAGGTTTACGGCGTGATGCGTAGACTGCTAACAGAAAAACAACACAAAACAACAAAAAAAAACGTTACGATTGGGCAAAGCACGAGGCGACACGACACGACACGATATGCAATGCAGCCGACGCTCTGTGAACGCAGCGAAAACGTCGACTGTTGCCGCACAACTGATGCGATTAGTTGGCGCTATGCAGTGCCAAAGCCACCGCAGCTGAGCCCCAAAACAGAAGAGCCAAGAGCCAGCCAAAGAGAGCCGCAGACACAGACACTCACTCACTCTCTCACTTTGCAAAAACAAAAGCTGCGCGCGATGCTCAGGCGGGCAGCGGTTGAGTGAGAGAGCGCGACTGAGCGAGAGTGTTTGTAGGCGAGATAGAGAGCCCCAATGACTCGGAAGCCAGAGCGCATAGAGTTGAAGAGTCACTGCTGCAGCTGGCTTAAGCCACACAGCTGATGGCACGCTTTTAAATGCACTGCTTTGCTGTTATGCTCATTAACACAAGCTAAATATAAAACTGTAATCCCAATGTAAAAAAATACTTTAACGGATTTATTGATTATGGTTTTTTCATTGATAACAAAATGTTAAAACTGTGATTATAGCAACTGTAGATAAACATGAAATAGAAACATGGAATTTAGAGGTTAGAATGCATTACTAATCAGCGTCGAATTATAATGATAAAATATGTAGTTGACAAATTATGTACATAGTTTCTGTTTGTAATAAAATGTTAACTCATTTTACGGCATAGTTATTAGGTTATGGCTAATTAGACCCTGTACTTTAACAAGGGTACAAAAGGGTCTATTAAGTTTGTGCAAGTCAGAAATGTATGTAACATAAGTGCATAGATGCCCCTATAGTGTAGGCAGCTCAAGTTTGTGTTAGATTTTTGATACCTGCCCCCCTCCCCAACCTCTCCAAAAAACCGCAAAAAACCACCACAATTTTAAAGATACAAACTTGTGATTTGGCACACAATAATCTTATGATAACCTTTATCTGTGCTGTGAATTGTGGCTCAATCGGATAATAAACACCGGAGATACTCGAGATTAAAGTTTCCGTTCTAGGCAAGGGGTTGCATCCGACTGTAGCTTTCCGAGTCTCTATTCATATCACATCTATGCAAATGCATTTTTAGGTCTTTCATTATAACTAAAGAAACTTCAGTTTGATATGAATACACTTACCCAATCTGGAATCATTTTTCTTGCGTACACGCAAGCAAATGGTGCAGGATTTGATACACTGTGAAAAACGAAAAGAACATAAATTGCAATTGGAAATAAGATATATCTTAATTGTGTGAATTGTAAGAGATATATAGCAGTACTCACATCGTGTATGTGTCGTATGGCCTCGGTGCGCGATATATTATCCAGGGTCAAGCCATTGACCTCGAGTATCTCATCGCCCACTTCCAGATTATCGCGATCGGACGGTGAGCCATATAGTTTAATTTTACCCTCTGCATTCTCGACGAGAATGATAACATAGCCAGATAGTTCGACAACTTGTTGCTGCAATAGAGACACACACACAGACAAGAATATATATATCGAATAAATTGAGATGTGACAGGCTGGCAAGGGGGAGGGGAGGGGTAGGGGGAGTATGGATTACACAATATATATGATTTTATTATACCTCCCAGTCGAGGCGAGTCGGGGGAGTTTGTCAAACAAAATTGCCCTTAAAATTGTGCTTCAACTTTTTGCGCTCATAAAGTAATTTGCATAAATGCTACAAAATGTTTAATGCGACTAAGGCAATGCCACACAGAGGGGGCGGCGGGGGGCGGGTGGAGGGCGGTGTAGTCAGAGCCCCTATGTGCCTATGCCGTTAAGACAAAAGTCAAGGTATGGGGGCTGTCCAAAAACAAATTAATTATACACAAATGCGGGTAACTTTGACTAACTCTCAAACAGACTTTAGCCACCTCACCACCTCACACACACACACACACACCCGCACACACACACACACAGTTACAGCCTACACAGCAGGAGTCGCAATTTCTGATCCTGTTTCTTGTGTAGGCGTTCAATTTGTGACTGCTCTATGTGTGTGTGTGTGTGTGTGTGTGTGTGCGTGTGTGTGTCTGTATGTGAGTGAGAACTTTTGCCCATTATTGCTTGGGCTGGCTCGTTATGTTAATTACAACAAATTATGCTCGTGTGGCAATGCGTGAGCTAGGATATCCCCTCCCCCGCCCCATCCCCCTGTCTACGCCTATGCATCAACGAAGCACATCAGTATGGGTAATTGTACTACCAGTACCATTTTACTTCCCCCCCATCCATCTTTGCCTTACGCCCATTCATTGTATTGCTATGTTTGGCCAACATTTTGATAGCGTTAATGAGCATTTTGGGGTTTTTGCCTTGGCTTCTTGGCTGCTAATGACTGCACTGCAGTTTGACAGTCACTGCTGCTGCTGCTTACAGTTTGACACACTCGCAATCAATTGCAGTTAACCGTTTAAAGGTAAACATGTTAATTGGGGATTCAACTCAACACAAGTGTAGAAGGATAGTAATATATGATAGTATTAAGTATTTTCGATAGCATATGATAGTATTAAGTATTTTAAGAAGCATAGAAGACGGTCACACTGAAATGTGGTGCGCGTCATTCTTGTGAGAACCGTGAAAGAGTAAAGTCGCAATAAGAAAATAAAGAACGTTTAAATAAAAAGCCGCCTACATTTATATACTCTCACACAAGCTAGAAAAACTCATATCTTCTATATGCATAAAGTTCTTTGTCCCGACTGACAGGTCAACATCGCAGAACCCGTACGGCAAGATATAGCAAGATAATTCCTTTGCGAGATGATACATTATGGACCCTAAGTTTCCCCTAAGGTCGCTAATTTGCGAAAATCCATCTGCAAGGGGGTAAATTTGAACCCTCATAGAGTACCACCACCCGCTTGTACGCCCTTGCCTTTCCTATTACTGCTTCATTGTTGTTTTCTTCTTTTTTTTTAAATTTAGATAAATTCCTTAACTTTATCGGGAAAATAGCTAAATTGACAACGCTGGGCACAGGGCAGCGCAAAGGGTCACACAGCGAGAACTCTGTGGCAATTGTGGGCAAGCACACACACACACATGTATGCTCGTACAAAGGAATAGGGCGGCTTTGATTGGGCGTGGCAAAAGTGCAATTGTGGCTAAAGCACAACACGGAATGCGACAACAGCAACAAAACACTCGACAAGGCAACACTCGACTCGAGTTCAGTTGGCAAGCAGCCAAAGAGAATGAGACTGAGAATGCGAATGCGAATGTGAATGGGAGACGAAGAGTGTGAAGCGGAGTGTGCAGGACAATGCCACAAACAAATGGCACTGAAGGCACAGGTGCAACAACAACAACAACAGCAGCAACAACCACTTGACATTTGATAGTCGCCGCGAAAAAAGAAAAAGTTGCAGTGTATTTTTGTTTTTTTTTTCTATTATTTATTTATGCTGCCTGCGCTTGATGTGCTTAGGCGAAGGAAAGGAAGAGGCGAGCAACGCTCAACGAGCAGAAAAGTCGGCCAATTGCTGCGGCTGCTGGTCGCCAGGGGGCGCTAAAGTCAATGATGGCAGCAACAAAATAAATAAACAAAAAGCAGCGGCATAATTATTGGCGTTTCGGCGTCGGATGCGGGCACTCAGCAGCGCCCACACAGAGCCAAGGGAAAACATGCCCAGTAGCCACAGTGAGCGCAATGTACATAGCTGAACAAGATTTTACTGATATGATATTCTTGGTGTTTTTGTGCTAAAAGTGGTGTTTTCTTTAAGTAAAATTGGTTTTTTTTATTTCAAGTTATTACTGTGGAAAGAAAATTGTAATTTAGAATAACAAATATGAATGAAAAATAACTCTAAATGCAATTGGTGTTTTTTCATACGTTTGTGGTGCATTCGGAAGTGGCAACTGTGCATGCATGCACATATGTGTGCGCTTTAGGGATTGCGGAGGACAAGCTAAAAACTGAAGCAGCTACTGTCGCAGTCACAGTCACAGTAAACTCTCTTTAGCCCCTTTAGGAGTTGGTGTTTTTGTGCTAAAAGTGGTGTTTTCTTTAAGTAAAATTGGTTTTCTTTTCAAGTTATTACTGTGGGAACAAAATGGTAATTGAAAATAACAAATATGAATGAAGAATAACTCTGAATGCAATTGGTGTTTTTTCATACGTTTGTGGTGTATTCGCCAGTGGCAACTGTGCATGCATGCACATATGTATGTGCTTTAGGGATTGTGGAGGACAAGCTGCGACATGGACACTAAAAACTGGAGCAGCTACTGTCGCAGTCGCAGTCGCAGTCACAGTCGCAGTCACAGTCACAGTTAACTCTCTTTAGCCCCTTTAGGAGTCTCTCTCAGTTTTCCTCCTCCTCTCTCCTCCTTCGTTCGCTCTCCCACTCAGCTGCCGCACTCAAATGAAAAATGACAGCAATTACGCTTAAATTATGCGTTTGTTTTCATATGAGCGTACTTGTCAGTTGTTGTTGTTGCTGTTGTTGTTTTTTCTACTTGTTTCTTGTTCTTGTTGTTATACTTGAAGCTCATTTCACACATTGGCACAGGCACAGGAGAGAGACGGTGAGAGACAGTGAGTGGGGGAAGCAGAGCGTGAAAAGCGAACGAGACAGAGAGACAGACGGACAGACAGACAGACACACGCTTGCACATTGTGTCACATCGCACACTGAGCATCGAGCATGGAGCATGGAGCATGGAGCATCGAGCATGGAGCATGGGTGACAACTTTATAAAATGCCCTAACCTCAAAAGCAGAAAAACACCGAGCACAACAAGAGCAAGAAATATAAAATGAAATAAAAAATTAATGCGTTCATTCTGATGTTGAATGACTTGCTCCAAGGGGGTGGGGTATGTGCGTGTGTGTGTGTGTTAACGCAGAGCTGCTTACCGAACATTAAATACGACAATGCACAGTGGAACTGCCACTTGATTAAATGAAGAAACATATTAAAGTCGAGCACTTGAATATGACAATGTGTGAAATGAGCAATTCGTTTTAGAATTAAGTACTATATGTATTTACTTTGAAGAATCTATATCTAATCTATAGCATTTCTAATTAGTATTAAAATGTAATCTCATTCAATCTCGAGATTGAATTTATTATTAAAATAGGCATTGACAAATGAAGTATTTTATACTTGGGTTACGAAAATTCGAGATAATCCAGATTCGAATTGCGTTTTGGATTGAATTCGGGCATTGTTCGGGCTGCACCCAGCAGCTGATACGCTTATACGAAAAAGAGTAGTCTGGAATAGTCCCGTTATTTCGCTTCACCGTGCTCTTGCTCTCTCTCTGTATGCACCTATTCTTTTCGTACTTTTGGCGCGTGGCCTGATGCAACTCACAGTATTAGAAGAAAGAACATTCGAGAAGCACAATTATTATTTCATTAATAATAAAATTATATGTACATATATAGTCAAACACCACATCAATAGTGTCACCTGATTTCACTCCGGTCGGAGTCGTCACTCTGTGGAAACCTCGAAGCTGCCTCTATAAGCCGCATTTAGAATTCGAGCCGTTTGGGCACACTTTATTTTTTATTCTACCTTTCCGAGTTGTTATATATTATTTGAAGCATTTTGATATAGACCCAGCTCAGATTTATTACTAAGTATCATTAACATGAATAATAATTTCTATTTTATTCATTATTTTCTGACTTCTTCACTGAAGTTTGCTAAGGAGTAGTAAATTTGAATTCTCTATGGCATAATTAGTTACTAAAAGGATTGTTAACTAATAATCAGTAAATGTGGCAATAGTTAAGCATAAGAACATTTTGAGTTCCGTTTATGTGAATAAATATGTAGCATACTTTTTGGCATTCAATAAAATGAATAATTTGCAACTTCAAGCTGAATATTTACTTATTGAAAGAAAGAAAGAAAGAACATTTGAATTACGCCTTATTTATATAGCAAGACACGTGAGAGCAGTGAAAAGAGCATCTGGAATGCGACCAAGCAGATGCGCTAAGCTCTGCCGCTAATCACACTCGACACACACACACACAGACACATGCACACGGACAAGGCAACAAGAGCAATAACAGAAAACAGAAAACACTTGACTTGTCATATTTGACATATAAATGGCGAAACAAATCTCTGGATATTGTTTTAAATGATGCACACACACACACACACACACACACACAGGCATAGACAGGCATAGACAGGCACACTCGTTCACACACACACACACACACGCCGCCGACGCTGGTGACAGCGCGCTGGCTAATCAGACAAATGTCTAGGCAGAAGAGAGCCATGGCCAAAGAGAGTGAGAGTGTGAGTGCGTGCGTGTGTGTGTGTGTGTGTGTGTGTGTGTGGGTGAGAGCTGAGCTAAGCCGGCTGCTGCTGTTTGTAGACTTCGCTGCCAGCTGCCAACCTAATGCAGTGTAGACTTTTCAACCGACACGCCAAAATAGCGAATGTAAGGATATAAAAAGAAAACTTTTCACATTTTGTTGCTGTTGTTGCTGCTGCTGCTGCTGTTGTTGTAGTTGTGGTTGCTGCCCAGCGCCAGCTGTTAGTTAATTGTTTGTTGTTGCTGCTGCGCCTCTTTGTGTAGACTTGTTTAGGCAATTCTGTCGGCTCAACTGACACATGCGCAATACACGCATACATATAGGCACACACGCACTGGCAGAGGCACGTGCGTCGCTGCCAGCGTCGACGTCATAGTCATCGCCTGTGTTATGCGGCTATGTTTTGTGAATTAAAAGCGAACACACACGCACACACACACACACACACGCAGCGACTTCACTTAATGAAGCAAATGTTCCAACGCTTGCTGTAAACTACAGCAAGAACTGGTAGAAGCAGCAGCAGCAGCAGCAGCAGCAGCAGCAGCAAAAAACTTTTCGTATTTCATGGCAATAGTTGCAAACTTTTGACAACTGGGCGAGGGGCGTGTGACTGGCGGGGCAGACGGGTGGTGGGGGGGATGGCAGAGTGCGCACGGTGTCATAAGGCGCCTCAGGCGTAATTTACACTTTGACACATCCGTGCATACACACACACGCACACACACAGCTGTGTGTCGAGTTGAGTTCGTCTTACGGCAGCTGCAATATTATTTCGTTTTTCCCTTTTATTTTGCAAAACTTTCGCATCTAATTAGGACCTATTGCTGTCGTTATAGTAGGTAATGCTGTGGATCGGCTCAGCAGCCGAGGGCTGCATATCGATAACAATATTATATCGATAGAGGAACACGATGTTTAACTAAGAAATAAAATATCTGCTTAGTACGGAGAGGAGTTAAGTTAAAAACTCCAGGGAAAATCAACACAGCAAAATCTATATACATAAAGTTCTCTGTCCTCACTGACTGACTGACTAATTGATCATCAACGCATAGCCCAAACGGTAAGATATAGTGACCTAATTTTCTCGCGAAGTGCCTCCCTATAGTCCATAAGTTTCCCTTAAAATCGCAAATTTACTAAAATCCACCCCCTCTCTACTTACTAACCGCATCAAGCCACAGTTTTAAAGATACAAACTTGAGATTTAACACAAAAGCTTATGGCTACCTGTATTTATGCTGTAAATTGCAGTACAATCGGTTAATAAACTAGGCCCCGGAGTATAGGTAATGGAATAAAGATTAAAATAATATCAATAATAAAATATTGTTGGAATGGAGCCTTAAATAGGGCAACATTTAAGGTGCTCGCCAATTCCTTCTTATGTCAGTTGTCACACTGATGTTTTACAGGACGACATGAAGTATGTACTCGACAATCTAGATGACTAAGAATTTATCTCTTTATCTGTACGGAGACTAAACGATAAACAAAATCTGAAAATTTTCAACACACAAGCTCACACACATCACGGAAATTGGTGTAGACTTCCTAAAATAATATAGGGAATATTTCTTACCTATTTGTAGCAACTACTCACACTTATGGGCATACATACCCGTAATCGGAAAAGCACACAGACTGAAGCTTCCCGCCTCCCTCTAACCTTTTCTGAATAATGTCCGTGATAGAGTAATAAAAATAGTAATTCCAAAAGAATTTATCTGTTTACTCTTTTAGGCATATATTCACTCTTTCGAGCGTGAACACAAGACGCCATTTTGTGTACTTCTTTATCTGTTTATGAACTATAAAAACACAAGATTTTGGCAACAGAATGCAATTTGCATTAAAGCAAAGACAACAACAACTACAGTGAGTGGGGAGGGGGAGGGGGAGAGGGGGGCGAAGCACAAACAAAGGCTTTGCTCCGCTTTTCGCCACAGACGCTCTCCCAGTCTCCCACTCTCCTGATCTGCCACTTTCACGCTCTCACTGACATAATGCAAGCAGCTGCTGCCTGGCTGCCTGGCTGCCTGCTTTGCCTTGTTTTTTCACTTTATTTTGCTTTAGCTTCGCTTCAGCTTAGTGTTGTCGACTCTAAAAGGAAAGCGAGAATCAGCTAGACATCCTTAAGAACAGCTAAATGAGCAGCCAGTCGATGATGCGCCGGAGCTAGTGGGAAAATAGCTAAATTGACAACGCTGCCGCTTCACTTTTCGCTTGCCTCTGCTCCCCCCTGCATCCCTCCTCCTCACGCTAACCTGCAGATGTCGATGAAACAAAAAGCGTTGCCTACTTTTATTTATATTTTTCTCTTTTGCTGCAGCAGTTTAAGGGCTGTGCTTTATGTGTGTGTGTGTGTGTGTGTGTGTGTGTGTGAGCAGCTGTTGTTGTTGTGTTGTTGATGCTCCTCTGCTGATGACAATATGTAATGACAAACGGAGATTTTTACTGGCTTTTTATGACTTATTCACACGCTCGCACACACACACACACACACATACAACTCGACTTCAAATTGTGACGAGCAAGGCCAAAGGCAACCCTCCCCACCCCCACCCCTACCCCCACTCGCCTGACAGCCAGCCTAGCACTTGGCAGTGCCCTTCAGTTTGCATCCCACACACACACACACACACACCCGCTCTCGCTCAATAGTGCGTCTCCCGCTCTGCCAAGGCGTGTGTGTGTATGTGTGTGTGTGCGTGTTGAAACGTTGTTTTTGTTCAGAGAGAACAGCTGTGTGCGAGCTCAAATCTGTGTATGTGTCTGTGCTAAGTGTGTGTCAGACACACACACACTGACACACACAAACGGCAATGTTTAATTAAAAGCGATAGCAACAAAACGCAACGCAAACGCGTCAAACTTGCTGCGTTGCTTGAATGCAAATGGAAAGCAGAAGCAAAAGCAAAAGCTAAAACACCAACAGGAACACCAACTCCCGCCCACACAGCAATGATTTCCTTATGTTTCACTATCGATATCATTGACAATATTTACACTTGGCAAAATCAACTTGCGAGAGAATTCATTCACCTTTGACATGCTATTAAAATAAATAAAAAATATATATACATATGTAAGATGGGATAACGTAGTAGCAGCAGAAGCAGAGTAACAGAGAAACAGCAGAACAGCAGAAGGAGAGAAACAGCAGAACAGCAGCAGCAGAGTAACAGAAGCAGATCAGCAGAAGCAGAGCAGCAGAACAACAGCAGAAACAACAGTAACAGCAGCTAAAAAATACCGAAAAGGGAAGAAGCAGAACATCACTACGCAGAAAACCGCCGCCGAAATATCAATTTTGTAACTTCTTTTATAATCATTTAACAATATAATTAATAAATACTTTGAGTTAGAATATCTAACTTACATATATATATATAAATATAATCAGGCCTGTTTCCATTTACGAATTCGTTCAATCGATTTACGTTTTGAAAAAAATGGGGTTCCTAAATTCGAAGTATCGTTTTCGAGAAAAGAAATTCTTTATTGTACTTGCACACGAAGCTAATCTATTTCGAAATGGACCAAAAATGAAGCTAATCGAAAACGATGAGTTGAAATTTGGAATCCCATTTTTTCAAAAAGTAAATCGAATGAACGAATTCGTAAATGGGAACAGGCCTGAATATAGTATATATTTATTTTAAGCCCACACTTTATTAGTTTTGAGGTTAAAAACTTTAAGGGAACAAAATGGACTTTAGACTTGGATGCAGCGAAAATATGTAAACCATAATAAAAATATACAATCCAGTAAAAAAATTAACAAATTCATTAAAACAAAAACTCGGAAAGCTACAGTCTGATGCAACCGACAGTAGGAGACCCTGTACTTTCCCTTGCAGCAGCTAATGCTAACAATACCCACATACACACATATCGCAACGTCAGACGCAACCAGCCATACACACTTATGTACATCCATTAAGTGCATGCCCGCTCGTCTCCCTTGCCTAGTACGGAAACTTTAATCTCGAATATCTCCAGAGTTTATTATCCGATTGAGCCACAATTCACAGGACTGTTAAAGGTTACCACAAGATCTTTATATGCTAAAGTACAAGTTTGTATCTTTAAAATTGTGGCTGTGGTGGTTCTTCGTGGTTTGATCTGCCTACGCTATAGGGGTATCTAACTACCAAATATAATGTGTCTAGCTATTACAGTTTACGAGATCTAGGTGTTCCTACGGACGAACAGACAGACGGATAGGCAGACGGAGATGGCTACATCGACTCAGCTCGTCGTCCTGATCAAGAATATATACACATTGTGGGGTCTGCCACGCCTCCTTCTACCTGTTTCATACATTTCTGACTTGCACCAACTTAATAGACCCTTTTGTACTTTTTTAAAGAACAGGGTCTAAAAATGTAAAGAGCCCAACATAAGTTCAAACCAGATGCAAATGAAGACTATATGGGGACTAGTCTAAAACTTTAAACACTTGAGTAGTATAGTATATTTTTAGCAGTTTTAATCGTACTTTTCAAAATGTGTCGACAGTATGCCGGAGTTAAGTGTGCAATGTGCTTGAGTTCCGAATACAGATATTAAAATGTAATCAGCTTTTCAGCTCGAGTTCTCTTGAATGGAGCATAGAATTCGAGGAATGTTTTTTTTTTTGCTGTGTCGATGTAAATTTCGGTTGCTTGTAGCTCGTTTTCGTTTATTAGACAGATTTCTCGTAAACGAATTTCACAAATTGTTTAGTAGCAGTCGAAGTAGTAGCAGTAGTGGTAGTTGGTTGAAATAGTTGTGCCAAAAATTATTATAGCCTAACCGCAGGCGCTGTGGCAGACAATAACTAAATTTTGCAATTAGCAAAAGTAGAAATGCAGCTCATACTCTCTTTCTGCCAATTCCATCGCTCTGTCTGCCTGTGTGTGTGTGTGCGTGTGTGTGTGTGTGCTTGTGGTTTATCTCTGGAGCTGAGCTCAACAACAATACACATGAGTAAATAATTTCGGTTAACTCAGATTTAACTGATTCGACATCAAAAATTAAGCTCGTTTCTTAGCTACAAGCAACCACAAATACCTAAGAGATGGATGTTTGGGTGGGGGACTCCATGTGTGCGTGTGTGTGTGTGTGTAATAAATGATTTGGCAATTGCGTTGAATTTTAATTATTCCCATTTGAAATGTTTGCCTCAATTAATGTGAATATATTTCACATTTAAACTCTTGCCAGAGTTCTGGCTAATTCTTGTTTTTAATCCCATAAATAAAGCACTAAATGCGTAATAAATTTGTGCAAATGTTACGCTAAAGTACGTAAACACTTGTTCAGTACGAATGCCTGTAAAAATAACTTAATCTTGGTAATTAACGGACCTAAAGACTTTAAAATTGATATTTGGCTTACGTCAAATTACTGACACATATAGTTAACATCATAAGTAACCAGAGCAATTTATTTGAGTGAATATTTAGATTGTTTGATAAGTGCAAAAAATAGTATTTCCTCTTCTTGTCAATTCAAACTGTTTCGTAGTTTAAATCTGAAATATGCTGAAATACATATTCATATTCACTCTAAGGATATCAAAAGTTCCTGTGCTCACAAAGTTTATCACGCTAGCACTTTTCTTCCTTCGATAGTTCTACTGATATTAGATATACAGTCAGTGGTGGGTGGAGTGAGAAGTGTTTCCTTGAGTCAAGGATCTCATAATCGAATCTGTATATTAATCTTGGCTAGATGTTCCGATATATTATAACGATACCAAATCGATAGTTCTACTGATACCAGATATACAGTCAGTGGTGGGTGGAGTGAGAAGTGTTTCCACGAGTAGAATTATCTCATAATCGAATCTGCATATTAATAATAAATGAATCTCATTCATTTGGTGTAAATTGTCTTTTAATTACTTCAATATCTTTAACGCACACTTCACTAGAACTGAGCAATTATCAGTAAATCTACGTGTCCTTTGGTGCGTTCGTTTGAGTTTGCATTATAGAGTGCTCGATTTTCTCAGGGATTTGATTAGATTATCAATTCCTTTTAACTGCGCTTAAATGCAATTCCATAGTTCGGAGAACCAGTTCAAAGACTTATCTGTCAATTGCATGCGTCCATAGTGGGTCTAATGCCAAACAATGTCCGCTGCACGACTAGCAAATACCCTCTATCGGCTGCTGATGCAGGCGAGCGTCTATCGCTTGTTCACAGAGGGTATCTAGTAGTTGTTCTTGTTGTCGAAACGAGTGGGCAGAGTAAATGAGAAATATAGATGTCATTGATATGAATTTCCTTGGAAATCTGCTTTGGATTTGTCTTAATGTATTCATTCACTCATTCATCCATTCATTTATGCAATCGTTTGTTTCCCCCATCTAGTTAGTTAGTTTGTTAATTAAAATCTAGCACAAACTCTGCAAAACTCTGCGCCAACAAACACTTCACTGTCATCTGTACGTACTATTATCAAAATCATTCGGCAAATGTCAAAGTTGACACTAGTAGCAACTAGCAAAAACTACTACAATTTTTCCGAATATTTTTAATGAGCTCCAAATAATCGTAGTTGGCAGCGACAGGTAAAAAGTTTCAGCAAATTCTCCTAATTAGATGTGAAATTAATATCTGCAGATTATTAACAAGCTCAACTTTCAAACTCAAATGGCAAATGTCTACGCATGTGTCAACGAAATCATTAAAGACATACGAGATAATTACTTAAAACCAATTCAAGTCTGAAATTGTTATTAAACATTTTAGTAAAATTACATAAACAAATTTGTATGGCAATATCTCATTCCCTCCCCCTCAAATTTGCAAAAATGTTCTTAGCATGTACAATTTTAGAGTCATTGGATTCCTTTTTTGCATGAATAAAGCTTTAGATGCTTTGAATGTATGGTGCGATTTACAGCCCAGTCGGTTAATAAACACTGGAGATATTGGACAATTAATTTTCTATATTAGGCATGTGGCTGGGGGAGGGAGGGAAGCCACAGTGTACGCGGCCACTAGGGCGTATGCGTAATTTTTGATTGTGAGTTTGAATTTCTATATGAGTATTGGTTATTGTTTGTATTTGCGCGTATATTTGTATGTATAAGTGTATGTATGTATGTATAGGAGCATGTGTATGTGTATGGGAGTATATACATATATGCTACTGCTATTATCGACGTCCAGGGCAAATCAAAGTACAGGGTCTCCTACTGTCGGTTGCCTCCGACTGTAGCTTTCCCTACTTTTTTCTTTTTCCTTAACGTATGCTTTGAGAATGTAATGGAATCGATACGGAAAAAGAGAATACAGTATGTGAGCGGTAGAGAATTAAAATTCAGCAGATGGCGCCACGATTAGAGATTGGCTAATTAGGGTGGACGACTAGATTTGGTGTTAGTTTATGGATTGGCCAAGGCAATGAATGGAAGGAGAGCTAAGGAAGACAAAATACGGAAAATAGGAAATTCGCAATGCGAATTAATCGTACATAGAGTCCAAAGTGCTTTTGGGACTATCGCTAACGCTTGCATAATTGAGAGGAGTCGCTACATAGCTCGAATACACAAAGGACATTTGAAAAAGGATTCGCACACAAACACACACACACACACACACATAAAGCAAACTGTGATTGGTTGTGTGGATTGGGGTATTGGTGGAACTGAGGGCAACCCATACGGACAAGGCCCAAGGCACTTAGGGACCGAGAGCACAAAAAAAAACGAAACCAAAACCGATTCAAGAGCGGGAGTGAGGGAGGCGGCTTTGGTCCTTTTGGGCCAGCTCCTTGGGGAGCGTGTGGGCATTGAATTGAAGTACATCAGCGCCTTTGTTGCTGCCTTTGCTGCCATTTGTTGGGCTGCCAATGGGCGCACATAATGAGGCGGCCAGTTGTACGCTATTTTTTTATATAACACACCCTATCCCTGGGCATACCCTGGTGGGTATATGCACTGTGCACTTATCAGTCAATCAATCAACCAGTCAGTCAGTTAGTTAAATTCTTTCTCTAATATTACTCGATTTTCCTGCTGTTGCTCTATCGTTTTGGGTGCACTGCTTGCAAGCAGTGCAGATAACAGTTTCATTATCTTACTGCATGCCATAATTTAAGACTACTTTATAGTAACTATGCACTGAGTTGCAGTAAACTCAACTGGAGCTTAAGACATTTGTTGAGTGCACTGCTTGCAAGCAGTGCTGCAAATGTTTTCATTACTAAGACATTACAGACTACCACGCACTGATTTCGTGTTATCGCTACACTCTCTGCTAATTCTTTATCGTTTTATGTGCACTGCTTGCAAGCAGTGCAACTTATGTTTTCACTACCTATTGATATACTTTCTAGTTTCAGACTATCTTACTGTATCTACAGACTGAGATAACTTCTGAAATTATTCAGCCTTTTCTTGCTCGTTGTGTGGATACTGCTTGCAAGCAGTGCAGCTAATAGTTTCATTATCTTCCTATATGCCATTAATTTAAGACTACTTTATCTACGCACTGAGTTGCAGTAAACTCAACTGGAGCTTAAGACATTTGTTGAGTACACTGCTTGCAAGCAGTGCTACAAATGTTTTCATTACTAAGACATTACAGACTACCACGCACTGATTTCGCGCTATCGCTACACTCTCTGCTGTTTCTTTATCGTTTTATGTGCACTGCTTGCAAGCAGTGCAACTTATGTTTTCACTACCTATTGATATGCTTTCTAGTTTCAGACTACTTTAGGGTATCTACAGACTGAGTTAACTTCTGAAATTACTCAGCCTTTCCTTGCTCGTTGTGTGTATACTGCTTGCAAGCAGTGCTACATATGTTTTCATTAATAAGACATTACAGATTACCACGCACTGATTTCGTGCTATCGCTACACTCTCTGCTGTTTCTTTATCGTATTATGTGCACTGCTTGCAAGCAGTGCAACTTATGTTTTCACTACCTATTGATATGCTTTCTAGTTTCAGACTACCTTAGGGTATCTACAGACTGAGTTAACTTCTGAAATTACTCAGCCTTTCCTTGCTCGTTGTGTGTACACTGCTTGCAAGCAGTGCAGATAACAGTTTCATTATCTTCCTGCATGCCATTAATTTAAGACTACTTTATAGTAACTATGCACTGAGTTGCATCAAACTCAACTGGAGCTTAAGACATTTGTTGGGTACACTGCTTGCAAGCAGTGCTACAAATGTTTTCATTACTAAGACATTACAGACTACCACGCACTGATTTCGTGCTATCGCTACACTCTCTGCTGTTTCTTTATCGTTTTATGTGCACTGCTTGCAAGCAGTGCAACTTATGTTTTCGCTACCTATTGATATGCTTTCTAGTTTCAGACTACCTTAGGGTATCTACAGACTGAGTTAACTCGACGGGTGTATGCTTCTGCTCGTTGTGTGTACACTGCTTGCAAGCAGTGCAGCTAATTGCTCCATTTACGGCATTTATATGCTATGAATTTGTGAATACTTTAGGGTATGTGCTCGTGCTGTGCTCAAGCCACCTCGACTGCAGCATGTTTACATCATTTTTCTTTTGTTTTCAGTTTTCTATTTTCCTTCTGCTGTGTGGTGCTTTCAAGTGAAGCCATTGTCATAATGGTAACTGGACAAAGGGCTGCTGCTCTATTATGATTATCAACATCAACATCATCATCATCATCGTCGTCAGTCCATCAGTATATGAGTAGTGTAATGATTGTGCCGCCAGTTTGTCAGTTTGTCAGTTTATCAATTTGTCACTCACCTTGCCCTGCGACGAGGATATCGTTGAGGCCGACGGTGTGCCCGAGGATTGTGCGCTTAACGTGGATCGGCTGCTGTTCGCTTGCATTGCGCGACGTTCCCCCTCGCTCCTCCGTTCCCCCGTTGAAGCCTAAGCCTTTGCCTTTGCCGTTGCCTTTGCCTCTGGCTTTGGCCTTTTCGCCTTTAACCAGCGACAGGGGCAATCAACTGGTTACTGTTACTGCTGCTGCCGTTTTACCGTTAACCGTTGCAGTTGCTCTCTCAATTGTTGTTAACATTTTCGAACAACACATACAAACACACACACACACGCGCGCGCCGCTCAATTCATTTCGTTTTCAAACCGTTTTTCCGCTTTTGTCGACACATTTTTATTTCGCTTATTCCGATTTGGTTAGCTGAAAATGCAGAAAAGAAATATACATATAGATATTGAGTTGAAAAATCAACAATTAAATAGTGGTAAATATTTTACAATTTGTTTTAGATTTGAACTAAAGAAATATGCACAGAAATGATTATAGAAATAATATATAAGTAATAAAACGAAAAAATCTATATAAATATTGAAAATAAAAACTATTCTAATAATAATAACAAGTTTCTACATAATAATCCATTTTTAATGTCAAATTCTTTGGCTTATAATGAAGAGAATTCAACTTCCCATTTTTGTCAGCATCCCAAAAAGTATGCAACACAAATTGATGCAGAGTTACCTCAAAAATAGAACTTTGAACAGGCCTAAAGATTAAAGTAAATGTTGTCCTACAACAGAAGCCAAGAAAAGGTCAAAACAAAAGCAAAAACTAAATGTATATGTATGCGTAAAAGTATTATAAAAGTGAAATAAAACTTTGAATGTAGCCTCAACTTGTCAATTGCACTCGAAGCTGCTCGAACTCGATTCGATTTAACTATGGCTGCTCCGTCTGTCCTTCCGTCCGTCTGTCCGTCTGTCCTTTTACCTGTCTGCCTGTGCATTTGACTGTTTGGCTTGAGAAGTGTGCCACATAATTGTCTCAATTGACTTGGGTCTTAGACACGACTCTCAAGTGCCGCTTGGCCTGTCTGCCTGCAGGGCAGTGCAACACTTTTCGCCAATTGCTTTTATATGAATCAAAATTAATAAAATATACAAAATTCATTAGTAAAAGTAGAGGAATTAATAAAACAGAAATTATTATGCATACATATGTATGTGTATCAAGTGAAAGAAGGCCATACAATTGACAGAAATCAAAAGAAAATGTCACAATTGCTGTCGCTGTCGCCGTCGCTAATGCTGCTGGCGTCGCTGCTGATGCGCAGTCAACTGTAACAGTTGAGCATTTGACTCTCAACGGGCAAAGCTTAATGCCCAAAAATAGGGCTAGGTCATTTATGGAGACCCAAAGCAGCGAAGGACAAGCCAAGCTGAACTAACGCACACACACACACACACACACACACACACACAGCGATAGACAGCAGCGCTGCCTTAAAGGATGCTGCTGCAGCGACACACACACACACACGCACGCACTCACTCACTGAAACGTTTCGTATGCTGGCACGCCCAACACCAAAGGAGAGGGCTAAGCAGAGCCAGCAGTAGCAGCAGCAGCAGCAGCAGCACCATCTACCAGCAGCAGCAGCAGCAAAAGCAGCGACAAATTTCATGCCAAGGGCAGCGGCCAGCCAAAGCACATTTTGCGGCGCAGACATAACCTCAACTTCTTGCGCGCTGCTTACCACGCTGCCAGCGTCGGCGTCGCTGCTGTTAGAGCAGCCATTTTATAGGCCAGGCAACAGCTTTGTGTGTGAATTTATGCGCAAACACACACGCACACACACACACGCACACACAAGTGATGCTGCTGCTGCTGGTGCTTTATTTTTGCAAATTTATGCACAATAGTTGGCACGAAAATAGTGTCAAGGAAACAAAAATAAAACAAACTGCATAATAAAAACACAATGTGCAAGGCTTAAGCTAAATGCGTGTAAGAGCATATACTAACTAGTATGTGTGTTAATAAATATTTATTACAGGTGTAAAATGATGATTTTAGGCAAAGTATAGTAGTACGTAATACTATATGTTGTTGTTGTGCGTATCGTTTTGCTTGTTGTTGCTGTTGCTGTTGTTGGTGTTTGGCTTTTTCTTCTTCTTCTTCTGCATGGACTTAGACTAAGAGAGGCTGGGCTGAGCTTTAAGCGCTATTCGTAGGAATTCTCTATGGAGTTGTGCGTTGACTTATTTCATTACTATAGTAGCCGATTATTATTATTAGTATTATTATTATAAATATTATGATTATTATGCATTCGCATTCGCATTCGGTTTGATTTCATTTGATCTCTTTCATTAGCCTCACATTTTCATAGGCCTTTGCCTTTTGTTTGGCATACGAGGATTAAGGCGAATCCATGAACAAAAAAAAATGTTACACACTCTCGCATACAAGTACACACACGCACACGCACACGCACACACACACACACGCGCGCGCACGTAACGAGAAAAAAAATCGAGTGGCGGCTGTGGCGACGGCAACGCGTTTAACACACACACACACACACACTCACTCACGCACGCACACAAAAAAAAAAACCGTTGCAAATTTCGTGGGAATTATTATAATTTTTTTGACTGCCTTTTTCTCTGTTGAAAGAAAAGCGGTTTAAAAAAAGGCGCAACGTTGAAAAAAATTCTCTTTTTTTATATATATGTATATATTTTGGGTAAAAAAATTGTAAGCGGCTGACAATTATTTAAAATAGTAGCGCAGCAGCAACTCCGACAAGAAGTTTCCGTTTCCGTTGCTGTGTTTCGGATTGTGATTCTATGTTGGATTCCGATTGGGATGCTTGTGCCGTGCAATTTTGTTTTTCGTTTTTGTTTTTTGTTTTTTTTTTTTTGTTTTTTTTTTGTATTTTCGTTTTTGTTGTTTTTTGCTTTTTGGATTTTACTTTACTTTGCGCCCTGCGCACGCCCGCTTCTGCCGCTGTCCGTGGCCGCAAAGTGTGCTACAATTTTAGTTGAAATCTTGCACGTAACTGAACTGAGCGTTGCGTTGCGTTCCGTATCCCGTATTCCGTATTCCGAACAGCAGCCGTTGCCGTGGCCCCGTGCATTGGCGCTGGCTCCGTTTCTGTTTCTGATTCTGATTCAGTTTCGGCTTTCGGTTTTCGGCCCTCGCTCGCTGTTTCTATTCAGTTTCAGCTGTTGTCTGTTATCTGGTTTATGGGCTCTGGCATGGATGGCTCTGGCACAGCTGCCAAATGTGCCAGCAGCAGCAGCAGCCGAGGATGCTAATGCTAATGCCGACCGACGTAACGGTTTTGCTGGACCAGCCGAATTACTGGTAAGTCTACAACAAAGAGCGAGTGAGCGAGTGCCACTGAGAGAGCGAGCGGATGGATGTGCGAACCGCGCGTGCGGCATTCGCATCGAGCGCAACGGCTGTTCGACTCCACCTGACCAAGTGGCATTACCAATGGACCACGTCTAACCTATTTAGTGGCCCAATATTTCAGGAAGCAACTATTTCTGTAATAAAATGTGCAAAATTATAACCGTACATCAAACCGCAATTTTGCGACAAGTTCCATTTAATTTAGGTAAAGTTAATTAACAAAATAAACAATATATTTAATAAATAAATATGTATTTAATTCATTTAATTAACTAATCAATTAATTTAGCGCTTCATTTCAAAAATGTTCTGTGCTGTTAACGCTCTGTTATGTTATGTATGGGGTGAAAATTAAACGCATTTTCTGAGTGTTTTTTAGGGCTTTTTGTTACCGATTTGTAAACACAACACGTTGCAATCGAGTGCGCAGTCAAACGCGCGTGCGCTAAATTCAAAAATGTTCGCTCACTAAGTTTGATGCAACTTCCATTGCTAGGCTATTTTCGTTGCAGCACTTAAAAAAGCTTAAAAAAACAAAAGCTGAAAAACAGTGCAAAAAAAACTGTATAAGCCCGGATTCAATTTTTTAAATATAAATTATTACAAACGCAAAAAAACATCAAGCAGGTTCCATCGAACATAGCGCAAATTTGCTTTTCTGCGCGCAACAACGCAAAATGAGCTAACATAACGCAAATTCGATACAACGCATAACGTGCTTGTATTTTAGTTTAGTATTTTATTATCGCTGCGATTGTACATCGAGCGACCATTAAAGTTATCGGTCGTCCGTCGGCCATCTATCGCCCGTCGATATTTCTATCTGCCAAGTTTTCTCTCAACTTAAGTTTTTCATATGTTTTAAAAACATAGACAAAAACACAAATCAATACACTGCTAATACTGTGAAGAGCTTAGCAAACGAAAAATTGAGATTAACGCCTTGTAACTCGATAACGACGTAACGTAACGTAAACGAAACGGCCAACGAGCAGCGAACAACAGACAAAAAGACTCACATACACGCATAAAAATATACACACACACACACACGCGCATTGTAAAACGAAGCAGAAGGAACGGCAGAAAAACAATAAAAAAAAAGAGAATATAATTTAAAAGAAATGCATATGGAACTGATACCAAGTTGTTTAATCATTATAAAGTCAACACAAAGCTGATACCAGCAAAATATCAAGTATAATAGTGCGCTGTGTACGTGTGTGCCCCTGTACGTGTGACCGTGTGTGTCTCTCTCCGTGCCTGCGTGTGTGTGTTGGTGTTGGTGTTGTCTTTCTGATTGTTTTTCTATTGTATGCGCAGTGCGTGCGCTCGCTGTGGCTAAGGGGGCGGGTGGGAGACGAGTTGCAAGTGGCAGTGGCAGCAGCAACGGCAGCGGCAACGGCAGCTAAAGGAGTGAAATCTGTGCAACGCGCACAGCACACGATATTTGGGTAAGTGGCAAAAGACGCGCGCATGCTGCCCCAAGTGGGTGTGGTGGTGGTGGTGCTGATGGCTGTTGTTGCATGCAGCAGGAGAATTGGTATTTACTATTCCCATTAAGGACTTATCTTTAATTACAGTTGTACGTGCTCGACTTTCCTGCTGGGAAGCCCGCACGTCGATGTTTAAGCTCTTGATGCTGGCCGAGATTAGAGGACGGCAATTAGTTTAGCAGCACAACCGGTCACAGAGCAGCAGAAGCACTGGTCATGCTCCCCATTAGCGAGGAGCAGCATGTTGACAATCAATCGCATGTCAACGCTGAGAATGCCGCAGCAGCGGCGGCGGCGGCAGCAGCAGCGGCAGCCAATGGACTTGTCGATGATAACGCGCAACTGGCAACTGATGCCAGCCTGTGGACCGCACTGTACGACTATGATGCACAGGGCGAGGATGAGCTGACGCTACGTCGCGGCCAAATTGTTGTCGTACTATCCACAGACAGTGAGGTCTCCGGCGATGTGGGCTGGTGGACGGGCAAGATCGGTGATAAGGTGAGTTTTACCCTGGTTTCACTTGGAGAAAGAAACGTTTTCATCTCACACCTACACCTCGACAGGTTGGCGTCTTTCCACGCAATTTTGTTACCGATGCCGATCCCATGGAGCTGCCACACGAGATTGAATACAGAGAGCTGGACATCAAGGAGGTAATCGGCTCCGGTGGCTTCTGCAAGGTGCATCGTGGCTACTATGATGGCGAGGAGGTGGCCATTAAGATAGCCCATCAAACTGGCGAGGATGACATGCAGCGTATGCGTGATAACGTGCTCCAAGAGGCGAAACTCTTTTGGCCATTGAAACATGCCAATATCGCGGCGCTCCGTGGCGTCTGTTTGAAAACGAAACTATGCCTGGTCATGGAGTATGCTCGAGGCGGTAGCCTTAATCGTATACTCGCCGGCAAAATACCGCCCGATGTCCTAGTCGATTGGGCCATACAGATTGCACGCGGCATGAACTATCTGCACAGCGAGGCGCCCATGTCGATAATACATCGTGACCTCAAGTCGTCCAATGTGCTCATCTACGAGGCCATCGAGACGAATCAACTTCACCACAAAACGCTCAAAATCACCGACTTTGGCTTGGCTCGCGAAATGTACAATACGCAATGCATGAGCGCCGCTGGCACCTATGCCTGGATGCCGCCCGAGGTCATCAGCCGCAGCATGTACTCCAAGTGAGTTGGGGAAAGACAGAGGATTGGAGTATAGATTTATTAACTTGTTCTACTTCACAGATCCTCTGATGTATGGAGCTATGGCGTGCTGCTGTGGGAGCTGATAACGGGCGAGACGCCCTACAAGGGTTTCGATCCACTGTCTGTGGCCTATGGCGTTGCTGTCAATACGCTAACGTTGCCCATACCAAAAACCTGCCCCGAAACCTGGGGTGCTCTAATGAAGAGTAAGTGTAGCGAATCCGAAATCACATCGAATGTAGTGGAGTAATCACATCTCTCTCTCTCGACAGGCTGCTGGGAAAGTGATCCGCATAGGAGACCTGATTTCAAGAAGATTATTGAGCAGCTAGAGAGCAGCGCGTGCTCTCTGTTCACACTGACGCCACAGGAATCGTTTCATCAGCTGCAGGAGCTGTGGAAAAAGGAAATCGCCGAGGTGCTACACGATTTGCGCGAAAAAGAAAAGGTAAACTGGACAAGGCATCCGCATATAGACCATTAACATCTGTGTACATACACACACACAAGCATACACTAGCGTTTATACTCTATGATATACTCATACTTCTATATAGATATACATATATATATATTGTCTGTTGTATCGTTTATACTAGTTTCTATATATCTACATCGATTGAGACATTGTCTAATCATTTCAATTATTTCCCGAAAACTTTCCCGTCAATCTCTTTATATATCTATACACACACACATTTGTTATCCAACTCCAAAAACCATGTTAAGCGTTTCCAAACCATCGAAGAGGTAAGCGCGTCATCTACCAAAAATGGTTTTTTCTTTTCTGTTTTTCTGCTCGATTTCATTTTGGTTTCGTTATCGTTTTCGTTTTGGTTATGTTGTTTTTTGGTCATTGGCCACTTTGATACACGTTTTGTGTCTTGCCTTGAGTTTGATTTCTTCACCCGTTTTTGATCCACTTCAACTCCTTCAACTCTTCCCATCCAGCACCCCACTGTACACGACAATTAATAGTAACAGAATTGTAATAATAATAGTTGTAGTCGTTTGTAACGTATGCGGAATGATTGTCTTCATTTTTATTGTGTTAAAGTAGTTTACAATTAATTCCCATCTGTGGCCTCTTCATATGAAATGTGAATATGAAAATCGCAGTTAGATTCATTTACTATTCGATAAGCCAGCCTCCATCTAAGGCCTGCTTATTCCACGATCCCTTAGGCAACTTTAATTTGCTTACATTTTCGGCTGTTTAAATGTTTGAGGAATCTTAAGTGGAATCAAAGCTCGTGACTATGAAATAAGACGCGTATTTGCCTGTACAGTTTTCCACAAAGTCTTTTCTATATTCATTTTCTATACTCAAGTAACATTCGGATAAGTTCGACAGAGCAATTCAATCAGTTGGATTCATGTGTAGTTATCAGGGAATATTGAGACGTATAGTTTCCATTTCTCAATTAGGCAGGCTTAGTTTATGTTTTTAATTTGATATCTCATCCCCCTCCCCCTCAAATTTGCAAAAATGTTCTTAGCATGTACAGTTTTAGAGTCACTGGATTCCTTTTTTGCCTTAATAAAGCTTCAGATGCTTTGAATGTTTGGTGCGATTTGCAGCCCAATCGGAAAATAAACACCGGAGATATTGGACAATCAATTTTCTGTAGTAGGCATGTGGCTAGGGGAGGGAGCGAAGCCACATTGTACGCGGGCACTAGGGCGTGATTTTTGTTCCTTATAATTGTTTATTTCTTCAGTACGTAAGGCAATACTTGAGTTAATAGATCTCAGCTCTCATTATAACTTATTTTTATATATATTTACTTATAGTTCTATATAGATCTATAGGCTCATCCTTAGCAAATTGCTATCCATACATTATCCATCAATTTTCAATAGGGAGACTTAAAACTCCACCCTGTCCGATGCCGTTGAGGATTCACTTTCATAAAAGAGATGCTGTACTTGATCAGGCAATGCTGTACCATATCTTTAGAATGTTTGTTCGCACTTCATTCCGAAACAATAATTGCAATTGCATGAACTTATAGAACCTTGCCCCGTTTGTTTTGCGCACCCCCTTCTCCTGCTCTGCCTTTGCACTCAATTCTCATCTGTTCCCATCTCTGCTTCATCTGTTTCGTTTAGGAACTGCGCAACAAGGAGGAGCAACTGGTGCTGATGCAGAAGAAGCAACTGGAGAAGGCCACCAAACTGCATCTGCTCGAGGAGCAGCTGAGGCAGCGTGAGATCAACATACTAGGACGTGAGCTGATCATGCAGCAGGTGCAGCCGGTGCCCACCAAGCGCAAGCCCAAGAAGGGCAAGAGCAAGGTACACTATTTGTGCAATTGATATTATTATGATTATTTCAATTATGATTCCGTCTGTCTCCTATAGAAAGCACTGCAGATATCACTGCCAACGGGTTTCCGGCATACGATTACGGCCGTTTGCGATAAGGTTGAGCCGCCGGGCTCACCCTCACTGTCTGGTCTGCGGATTGTAACACGTAAGTCAAAAAGCAGCTGTTCCCATGTCCAGTCAAGTGTTTAGTTTGAACTGTTCCCAAGTGAAGAAAATGCTCACAAATATTGCATTTGTTTCAACTATTTCCAATTGTTGTAACACATAAGTCAAACAGGCAACAGCACTGCAGCAGCTGTTCCCATGTCCAGTCAAGTGTTCCCAATTCAAGGAATATTTCAGTTTGAACTGTTCCCAAGTAAAGGAAAATGTTTAGAGATGTTCAACTGTTTCCAATGCAAGGGAATACTCTCATTTTGGACTGTTCCCAAGTGAATTGCATTATTTGGCCCAATTTAAGGAAATATCCGTTTGTACAGTTGAATCGAAACTGTTCCCACCCGAGGGAACTGCTCAGATGTGTTTATTTATATTTGCTTTGAATTTATTATTTTGTCAAGTGTAACCAATTGCAGGGAATACTCTGCTTTAGCACAGTTTAGCTTCAACTGTTCCCAGTATATTTACTTTTAGTTGAACTTATATTGGCTTTATTTTAATTTACTTATTTTTTGTATTCTTTGTGTTCTTGTTTTTCGTTTCTACTGTTTTATGTTTCTCTTTTGATTTATTGACACGTGGGCGGGCGTGAGAACAGTCACCGATGGGCACAAGAACAAGACGTGGGGACCCTCGACGATGCACCAGCGCGAACGTTCGCTGTTGCCGCCACAGTTGGGCGGGCAACCGGAGTGGCCCATACCGAGCTCCACGCACTCATCGTTCAGCAAGAGCGCCCCCAATCTGGACAAGAGCAAGCAGCTGGCTGCCAGTGGGGCAGGTCAGAATCAGCAGGGCAATACCGGTGGCAATGGCGCCGTGGGCAGCCCGAATGTGGGCAGCATTGGCTTGGCCGTTGCAGGCGGAGGCGCGGGAGGCTCCACGCCCACAACGCCCATGTATCTGGGCGGCAGTGTGGCGGCGGCCATTGGGGCAGTGGGTGCTGCTGGTGTGGCAACAGGTATACCATATTACTTACTGCATACCACAAACACCAACAACCACAACCACCACAACAACAACAGTAGCAATAGCAACAGCAGCAGCAGCAACAACCACACCAACAACAACAACAACAGCAATCATAACCATAACAATCATCATCCACATCATCATCATCATCTCAAGACTAATAGTAACAACAGTAACCACATCATGTCAACCAAAGCCTCGCCCCGACTGAACGGCAACCACACGCACAACAGCATCCACAACACCATCCACAGCAACAGCAGCAACAACAACAGCAGCAGCAGCAGCAATCGTTACAACAACACAGCTAATCATACACCTGCCAGCAGCATTTATGGACGCGCACGTAGCCAGGATTATGGCCTGGATCATATGCCCTACAATGCGTATAATGTGACGCATCTACTCTCGGATGACAGCTCCGAAACGGACACCCTAACGCCGACCACCGGCTGCTTTCACTTCCTCAAGTCGAGCACCACTCCGCCGGCAGCAACAGCTGCTGCTGCGGCACGGCTGGGCGGCAGCCTTGGGAACAGTCCAGCTGTTGGCCGTAAGAAACTGTCGCTGGACAGCCAGTTCCTGCAGACGGCAGCAACAGTTGGCGCCGGAGCAGGAGCAGCAATGGCCACCACGCCCACAAGCAGCACCACTACCACAATACTAATCTCGCCACAGTTGACAGAGCGTGGCGATAACAACACCTATGATCGTGCCTTCTATCGCGATGTGGTCAAGAAGATCTTGGCCAGCAGCGAGCGTGTGAATTCCAAGTCTAGCGGAGATCTGACCATGTACAATTCAGCCACACGTCTCACTGGCGACGTCGAGGAGCCGCATGAGAGTCGCTTCCAGCGCAATGCATCCGGCTCACAGTTTCCGCGTCATTGCTTCTTCCGCCAGCAGCCAAACAATGCGGCACAGCAGCAAGACGACGAGGAGGAGGACGAGGATGAGGACGAAGACGAGGTGGAACAGCATCAGCCAGAGTCGGATGAGGAACAGGAGCGCATAATGCACTCGCACTGCTCCTCGGAGCATTCGTCCTCCACCACGGAGAATACGGCCGGACAGCTGCGTGCCACATCGCGCAAAAGTTCCGTTACATTTGCAGCAGAGAGTGGTGCAGCAGGAGCAGCAACAGCAACAGCAACTGTAGCTGCCACAACAGATGTGTCGATTGCCTCGATTAGCTTTGCCACCACCAACTACAGCTCTAGCGATAACGATAACGGGCACGATAACAGTGATAACGATGATAATGATGATGATGATGATGATGCCACACACATCATGCAACGTCGCCGAATGCTCGATGTGCAGCCACATCCAGATGTCATCAAGATGAAGCAGAAGCTGTACGCGGCGCAACAGAAGGCAGAGAAGCAGAAGCAGCCGCGTCTCAAGCATTTGCCCAAGTCCAAATCGGTTGAAGCGGCTGGAGTCGTGTTGCCACAACAGCCGCAAGAGCAACAGCAGCAGCAGCAGCACTCTTCGAGTGGCATCAAGTTTCGATCGTGGCGAAATCTCTTCACACGCGGCTCGAAGAAGAAGTACACGAAGCTCTCGGATCCACATCAGCTGGGCAATGGCAATGGGAGTGGTGTCGGTGGCATCGCTGGATTCGCTGCCATCGATCCCTATGAGACGGCCATGGGCAAGAGCATGGCCCAGTCACGTGCCTCAAAGCGTAAATGCAAAAAGCCGCAGACCCAATCCTGTGAACAGTTGGAGCGCGTCTGAGAGCATGTGTGTGTGCTTGCTACCTGTGTGTGTGTGTGTTTGTTGTTGTGGTGCTCATTCATAGAATCCATTTGTCATTTTTCATGCTGCTGCTTAAAACCGTTCCCACTCGACGGGCTACAACAACAACTGCGTCAAACGCCAACAACAACAAGCTCATTGTTTTATATTAAAACCAACATAGAATAAGACACTCACTCACACACACACACACACTACTCCTGCATACTGATAACAACACGCATATTATTAATCATAACAACAACAACAACAACATAGTCTCCTTTTGTGTAAGCAGCAAGAACAGCGCATCAAGCTAATCTACCCTTTGTACTGTGGACAGTACAGGCGCAATCATAGCTCAACTGGAAGAAAAACGTTGCGATAATTGCATTGAATCTAAAGTGGAAACCGTCTTTTAAAGCGAAACTGTTCTGTAGCTTGAATTGCTGAGATTGAAGTGAAAGCTAAACTGTTCTCAGCACTGACATAACTCAATTGTAGCTTGAATTGCTGAGAGTGAAGTAAAAGCTAAACTGTTCTCAGTTTAGAAGTAAAAGCGAAACTGTTCTCACCACTGACATAGCTCAATTGTAGCTTGAATTGCTGAGAGCGAAGTGAAAGCGAAACTGTTCTCAGTGCATGTATACAACTGTTCCTAGAAGTGAAACTGTGTCCTAAAGCAAAACTCTTCTCAGTGCGTGAACAACTGAGTTGAAATCACTTTATAATTGTACCTAGAACTGCCAAAACTGAAACTGTCATCCAAATAATACGGTCAATCTGAAGAAAAAATTATGAAAATATAGCGCATAAGCCAAAAATGCTTTATGAACATGTGAAGGGAAATATCGGCAAGCAAAGTATATATTCATATGGACTAACCCCAGAAATCTACAATTAAAGTAAGCCGAAGCTATATACGCTGATTGTAAGATAAACAGAAGTATCTGTTGTACATAAAACGAGAATATGGTAACCCTAAAATGCGGCAAACAAACTCACGAATGCAAGATAAGCATGTTTATTATCCTACACAGATGTCAGTTAAGTTGAAAGCAAGCCTGATGCTTCTACTAGAGTCTGGTAACTCTAGAAATGTAGCCTAGTTACTCGACTACATACAGCGAGTGGCAATTGACATGAAAAACAAGCGTTTGTTTTGGTTTCTGCGTGCATTTTGTTCTTGTAATTTGCGCGAGAAATAACGGAAAGAGCAGAGTCTGCTTCCAGCAACGGAAATATGGTAACCCTAGGAAATGCTAAAGATATGA
Source organism: Liodrosophila aerea (assembly GCA_035045005.1). Lineage (NCBI taxonomy): Eukaryota > Metazoa > Arthropoda > Insecta > Diptera > Drosophilidae > Liodrosophila > Liodrosophila aerea. Next base: position 1,211,312 of record JAWNNL010000479.1, on the reverse strand, counting down.
GACTAGATTAAAAAACGTCTAGAAGGAAGGAAAGCTGACTAATGAATGAATTTGATGGGAAAATCAAGAATCTTAAAAGCTTTAGCTCAGGTACAGTCTGCAATAGCATCGATAATTGCATATGAAAAAGTAATCGATAGGTAGAAACCAGTGAAGGAACGATGCGATGATACACGATAGCGCTTACTGCTTACACAGGGAGACGGAGGAGGGGGAAGACCCGTAAAAATAATAAAAAGAAAAAAAGAAATCTAAAAAATAAGAAACACTGCAATATGAATGTATTTATAGTTTTTGACATTTAAGTGAAACTTTTACATTATTTTATAACGATTATTATATACAATATACCTTCTTTTTTTTGTTCGTTTTTGCTAACTATACATATCTAATATTATATAAATATCGTATTTATATACACGCAAAACATTTACAAAAAGAAAAAGAAACCTAGTTGAACTTAGTCTTAGTCCGTACTCGATTCATAATAGATGTTGTCCCTGTCCACCTTTCGACTTCAATTTTTCGGTATTTTGTGCACAGTTTTATTTACAATTGGCTTGTATGATTTGTTAAATTAATTATAGTATTTCACAGAGAGAAGGAGAACAGAATGATAGAGGGAAAACTGTGATGCGAAGTGGAGGAAAACTTGATGTATTATTATTAGAGAGAGTTGAGCTTGGTTCATCTTGATTTCGATTATGCTACTCTTATGATTTTCGTTTGTTCTTATCATTTTTTTTGTAATTATACTTTGTATATGTATTTCCATTAGAGTCAAACCAAACGATATGATGATAGTTTAAACAACAACAACAACAATACACAAACAACTGAAAACCGACAATAAAAACAAAACTAAAAAGAATTAAAGCAAACCAATAATGTTATTTATGTAAGCGCTCTACTGGTTCCCCATACTACCCGGTAACGTGGTGTTGGTAAGGGTATCTGCCTGCGGCTCCCCTCTCTGCTTTCCCCCCAAATATTTGCCCCTCTCCATGCGCAATTTAGCGATTATTTTCACGTTTCTCAACACTGTTTCGTCAACTGTTCACGCTGCACTCCGGGATGTCCCCGCTAGGCTACCAGGGCAACAGCAAGGACGATTGGCGTGCGGGACCCCTCAACATGCCGATAATGTCGCCCTCCCCGTATCTGCTCAGTCGCTTCACCAGCAACGTGCCGCTGCCCACGCTCTACGCCGGCGATTCGGCGCGTAAGCCGAAGTTGTCGGTTATCGAGCTGCTGCTCTACAACATGGCATCACTGCTGGCTGGCGTCGCCGCTGGCTACGATGTGCGCATGTCCAATGTGTCGCCAGTGCATCCCACACTGCTCAGTGAGCTGCCCGCCCTGCGAGCGGCACCCAAGGCCATTCTCGACGATCAGGAGCATAAACTGGAACTGGAACTGGAACTGCCGGAGGCACAGCAACAGGCCACGGAGCACGGAGGCGAACAGCAACGGGATGTGAACATGGACATGGACATGGCCTGTCGACAGCCTAATCCAACCCGGTGAGTAATGAGTAATGCGATGAATCCTTATAATACTCACGAATCTCTCTGCAGCTTTGCACCACTGGACGCTGCTACAATGCCGATGGGTAAGCCACAGACGGTGGCACAGCGGCGCGTGGGTGGCAGTCAGCCGTACTACACGCCCGTGCAACGCACGCCGCAGCATCAGCTGCACCACCAGGCACAACCACAGCCGCAGCAGTTGGTGGCACAACAGGCATTGCCATTGGCTGTGCTGTATGCCGGCTCGCAGCCAGCAACTCCCTCGCCGCGCCGCAAGCTGAGCAGCAGCAGCTGCAACAATGCCACCGATGGCTTCGAGGAGTTCCGTGTGGGCGGCGGTATTGGACCACCACCGCTATACGCGCCGGCGGATTATCTACGCAATGGTCCCAGCTACTCCAACGATGGCGGCAGCTATCGCAATGGTTACTTTGGTCAGTCAGTCAATCAGGTGTCAGTCAATCGGTCAATCACATGCTTAACTCCACTCCACTCTGTTTGCAGGCTCAAATTACTTTCCATATCGTCCGGAATTGAATTTCACGTATGAACGCGACTGCAAGTCGTATCCGGATTACTCCTACGACTATAACCATCGTCTGCCGGACTACTATGACTATCAGTATGAGCCGCCAGCTCCAGCGCCGACCTCCACTGTCACTGCCACCCAGGCGGCAGCTGTGCAGGCGCTGCAGACCCGGACACCGCCGCCACGTGTGCCTCAGATGGGCGTGAGTGCGGGCGGACATCGGCGCACACCGTCGACCGTGTCGAACAACTCGAATGTGCTGCTGGAGCACGAGGAGCTGCTCTACGACTACAACAATCTCAACCTGAATGTGGACTACGAGTGTGACGGTGGTGGTGGTGCGGGCAGTAAGGGTGGATCGGCAGCAACGCTCACCAAACAGGAGCTGTATGCTGCTGCTGCTGCGGCAACTGCAACTGCAGCCGGTTCGCCCAAGCTCATCAACCGCATGCTGCACAGTCCGCTGGCCAAGTGCAAGTATGCAGCACCCGTGGCACGGCCAGTCAGTCTGCCCTTCGAGCAGCACACGCTCAGCTATCAGCTGCAACAGCCGACCGTGCAGCAGCAGCAGCAGCAGGCACAGCCCGTGCAGCTGATGTCACTGCCAGTGGGCAGCCATAGCCAGAGCAAGCTGCGGAGCTCGCTGAAGAAGTATAACAGCAGCCAGCTGAATGGCAGCATCTCCTCGCAGCAGGGCACACCCACGAATCCCACGCCGCCGGACTCACTGACCAGCGACGACAGCTCGTATCTGAGCGCCAAGGAGGGTTCCATTGGCTCACAGCACAGCCGGGTGCGCTTCAGTCCCGAGGCATATCTGGATGCCAGCACATTACCCGGCGGCCGACGCATGACCTCACCAGCCACCCACACGCTCACCCAGCAGCAGCAGCAGCGTCGACATCATCGTCACGCCTCCAGTGCCAGCACACCATCACCATCGGCATCGGCAGCTTCATCGTCCTCCTAGCAGGCGCGTCTAGCGCTAACACTTCAGTTGGCGCGTAGTCCGGGCGCGGACATTGGTGGCGCCTCCAATCTGGCCCTGGGCCTGGCGCTGCATCAGCAGCGTGTGCCCTATCGCTGGTACTCCGGTGCGCGACGTTCCCGTTCCGCTCACTACGAGTATCGACTCTGAGAGCTGAAAGGGATCTGCGACGAGTGGAAGAGAGCGCCACAGCTAGTGGCATGGATTAGAGCAGTGCAGTTTTATTACCTCAAGCAGGACAGAGTGAGGCATGGATACGAGCATAGGGTGTGAGAGCGCAGTCCAACTATACACACACACACACACGCACACATAGATATGGGAGTTTTCATTCTATTAAATCACTTGTGCATTTCTTGCAGAAATTATATATTTGTCCGTCAATCAGTTATCAAGGAATTAACCCTATAATATATATAGAAAAGTTGAACCATCTCATTTGACATTTTTTGTATAATTCTCCTTTAAACTAGAAATTTCATATATGTATTTGATTCAGTTCTTCACTCGAGTTGAAGTAAATAGTTCCCGAGTTTTTGATGCTAGCAAATTGTTGATGACTTTAGATATTCTTCAAATCATTTTTATATTCAACCTGTAATACATATCTGTAAAATGTTCTTACATTAACTGCATCCAAAAGAAATCAATTCTTTCAGGAATGACTTGAAAACATTGCAAATCATTCATTCTCTCATTGAATTCATTCATTCCTTCATTGAATTCATTCACTCATTGAATTCATTTAGTCGTTCATTCATTGAATTCATTTAGTCATTCATTCATTGAATTCATTTAGTCATTCATTCATTGAATTCATTCCTTCATTCATTAACTTCATCCATTCATTGAATTCATTCATTGCATTCATTCATTCATTCATTGCATTCATTCATTCATTGCATTCATTCATTCATTGAATTCATTGAGTCATTCATTGATTTCATTTAGTCATTCATTGAATTTATTCCTTCATTCATTGATTTCATTCATTGACTTCATTCATTCATCCATTCATTGAATTCATTCATTCAAAATCATTTTTTGCAGTATCGTAAAGAATTGTGTTCTACTTTCAATTAAATATACTACTTATATACTATATATGAACTAAATTTGCAATATTACAGTTAATACACACTTAGTATGGACTGCGCTAGAGGAGCTTGTATAGAGAGAGGGGTGTTTATGGAACTTTGAGTAGAATACGAGAGAGCTGGTATTATGTTATAGCTGATGTATATAGAGATTGGTATAGTTAGGCTTGCAGTTATACACACACACACACACACACACACATACGCATTTACTATATACGAATATATATGCTACAGTTATACCACACACATACATACATATATGCTACCCCAGACTTGTGCGATTTGCCTTAAGGAAGCAGAAGAAGTATAGTAACATTGGAAGCAAGTTAACCCTTTCGGTTCCTCGAGATTCCCCAACGCCTTATATATACGCCGACGTACATAACAGTAATTATATGGACATATGTAGTATAGCCCGACTGTCTCCGATAACAACGGTTCTTTTGCTTTTTTTGATAAAACAGCAACAATAATAATAATACTATTAGTAACATCAAACATATTATTCTAAACATTACACCAATAACTCCATTTTTTAAGTCTGAACGAAATACAATGTTTATAACAGATATAGAGCTCTAGATATAGATATAGATATAGATATATATATATACAGTAGATATTATGGTATTAGATATTTGTAAATGATATAGAAAAGTTATGGAACTGCAGATACAATTGTGTGTGTTGAGTGTACTATATCTATAGAACTATGCTATATTATATATAGTTAAGCATATAGGATTCTTACCTAAAGTATATGAAAAGAATTTGCAAGTTTTGCGTTATTTTCCACAAACCGAAACGCCATAATATTCGCATAATATCAAATTTTGACTATTTAACTATATATATATTGTATAAATTACTAAACTTATATAATCGTGCATACAAGTATATATACATGTATATGTATACATCATTTCAAGTATGTATATCGTTCAAAGAAAACAGCAAATGCCAATCGCACTCGGCTTAGAGAAGGCTCGCGTGACACGACTCACGACTTGTTGCCCCATGTGATAGTGTGGATAAATATGCCAAATATTTGAGCAGGATCGTGTCACGCGCACATCTCTTCTCTAACAATACGAGTATACAGCCGAGCTTTAGCTTCACACGGGCGTCGCTAGATGGCGTCATATATTAAACATTTTTATAGATTCTTCTCTTCTTCTTCTCATCTCCTTTTTCTTTCTTTATAATATACTTCAATAGTTTATGCCATAATTGTAATCAAAAACATTCTGTTTTTTTAAGTGTATTTGCCTTGTGTTGCATGCATCCGAAATTGAGATATTATGCGTACGCAATAATAAATGCCGCTTGCGACTCAGTTTTATGTACAAATTAGCGTTTAATGCAATTGATTAATTAATTATGCTGATTAGTTAACAACCATAATAAAACCAAACAATTCATTCGAATTCATTCAGAGATCAAAACAGAAATATATTATTGGTAAAATAAACTACAAACTATTTTTGTATATAAAACAAAATGTACTGTGTGTTTTACTTTTTTTTTTTTTTTTTAATTTTTTTAAAATTCTGTTTATTTAATATATAAATTTCTTATAGCCTACTGTTACTATTATTAGCAACTTATACTATAGGGGTAATGTGTTTTACTGAAAGTGAGGTTAAGGTAAGGTTGTTGTTGTTGTTTTTGTAGTTATAGATTTGGGTCCATTTGAATCCGCTTTGCCTATGCTGAAACCAGCTGGAGTAACAGGCGAGCAGCAATTAGTAGCAGGTGAAATGGAAACTAATTTCTGAGAGCCCTCAAAAGTATGCTACGCCACTTTTATACTCTGAGCAGTTCAATGTAAATTTAAATCGAATCGAAATTCAGGTAGTTATTCTTATTGTGGTTGTAGTTGTTGTTGTTGCTGTAATTATAAACTTGGGCACATTGTAATCTGCTATAGCTGTGCAGCAACCAGCTGAAGTAACAGGCGAGCAGCAGAAATTAATTTCTGAGCGCCCTCAAAAGTATGCTGCGCAAATGAAGTTAGCGCTGCAAGAACTTGTGAAAAGCCGTGAGCCATAGATGGCGCTGCAAAACTGCAGATGCCGCTGATCGACCATGTTGCTAAGCCAAAGTCTGTGCATGTTGCAAAGGATTTTGCATGTTGCTAAGAAACGTTTTAGATGTTGCTGAAATGTGTGAATCTGTATTGTTGGGGGATGACCTAGAAGAAATATGATCTACGTATTATAATGTGACTGACTAGCATACAATGATTTAAGTGTTGAAGATAAGGCAATCATTCGCTCCTGCTGCTAGCATTCCCTTTCATTAGCTTAGCTTAACTGGGCTATCTGCATCTTCGTCTCCAAACTCATATCAAGTGCATTGTGTGGCAGGTTCTCAAATGCAGCCAGAGTTGGCCCAGTTGATTTGAGCTTCATTTTTTACCGTTGCCTTTTAGCAACATTGCCAAAGTGGAAAAAGTGGAATGGAAAGGCATCTCTGGCTAGTCGTAGTCGCTGCCGCTGCCGCAGTTGGCTTCGCCGTCGACTGCAACTCACCTGGCGGCCTGTTCTGGCTCTATTGCAGTTTTTTGGGGCGGCCAAATGTTCTTTTGCTCTCGAGCCGACAAGTTCAGTGCCGGACGTTATTGTTATCGAATCCCAATAAGAAAAAACTGTCGATAAGTGTTATCGCAAAGTGAGAAATTCAAATATATTGTTGAACCTTTTTTTATACCTTTTTGTTTTGTGAACCTACTGTGAAGTCTGCTTGTATTCAACTACTAAACACCATTCCCGCTGGTAAGTCACACCTTAGACTAGTGAATAGACACTGGAGCTGCAGGAGGATTTGCATTTTGCCGCCTAAGCAGATCCAGTTTCTGATCGCACTTCAAATTGGCCTTCGCCTATTTTCCAGTTGTTGCAGCTGCCGAAAAAAGAATTTCAGCAGAGAAATGGGAGAGAGAAATGAAAAGAAACCTGTTGCCTTGTGCCACATTCTCGGCTTCTGCTGAAAGTAAACCAATAAAATCAGAATACATGTGTCGCGAATCTAGGCTGAAAGACCAGTGTTTACTGCATCTCCTCCACACAGATGCAAGTAAAAGTAAAATGCATCAGTTTCTATGGCTGCACTTCTAGTTTGTTGAGTTAAATTACTATACCCAAATGTATATTTCGAATCGTTTCATAGGTTATTTGTAGAAGTACTTTCTTCTTCTGGCTTCAGGTAATACCAGTTAAATATATGTTTATTTATAATTCAAATGTTCGATATATCAGTATATCGATAGCTCAATATTTCGATAACTCTAGGTTATTTGTAATAATATAGCTTTTAATCTACAGTAGTAGAAGTAACTAAAAAACTACAGTATTCATAATTATGTATAAATGCTAAGATCAAAAAGTTGTCCAATTTTTACTCATTTCCCCTATAGGTTTCTGGTAATAACAGTTAAATATATGTTTATTTATAATTTGTATGTTCGATATATGAGAATATCGATAGCTCTAGTTTTCGATAACATAGAGTTTTCTGTATATCAGTATATTAACTTATTAAGCTATCGGATCCTTATGGATTAAGTACTAGTATGGATTAGATCTCATATGAAACTGTTGCTCTTAAAAGCATTTTTTATCTACTTTGATAAGAGTGTTTTGAATCCAAGTATTTCTGAGAGAAACAGTTGATTTTCTCAGTAGATTGAGTTGTGTATTTCTTTTGACTTCGATGACAGTTTTACTTTAGGTGACAAAAAACAAGGGAAATTAAATACAAATCCTTGGGTATTATATTATTCCGTTTCTTTGCCGTAAGGTACAAGACTAAATTTCGTATGTGTTGCATTTCCAAATTACCGTTGAGTTCATTAACATTGTATCGCACTGTGGATTCGGGCAAGAAACTGATATGGGCAGTGAGGAAGGCGAGCGCTTGTGCTGGATCTGCTTGAATACTCACGATGAGTCGATGCAGCTGGAGTGGTTGCAGCCATGTCGCTGTCGCGGCACCAACAAGTGGGTGCACGAGAGATGTCTTAATCGCTGGATTGATGAGAAGCAAACGCTGAATCCGGATATACCAGTCACGTGTCCCCAGTGCCATACCGAGTACATCATTGTGACGCCAGAGACTGGACGTTTCGATGCGCTGCTGGAGCGCATAGAGTACACCTATTCAGTGCTCTGTCCTAGCATTGTAATGGGCATGCTGGCCACTGTCGTCTACATGGCCACATTGACGTATGGTGCACTGACCATGCATCAAATAACCGGATATATGACGAGCATGAAGCTCCTGAAGGAGGATCAGACGCTGCTAATGATCGTGCTGCCATCGGTGCCGGCCACATTGCTACTCTTTCGACGCTTAGAATGGGACAATTGGATAGTTCGCTGGCTGCGTCGACGGCAACGTCAGAGCACACCGCCAGCGCAGCTGGACAGTTACGGTGAACCATTGCCAGGCGCGCCACTGGGTGACGAGTATTTCGATAGGGAGGAGTCGCCGGAAAACGATGATCTCCTGCAAGGTGGCACACTGAACTCGGAGAATATTGAACGTGCCACATGCCGCTTTTGCACCGCTTTAAGTTTGCCCACATTTGCCGTACTCATTGGCCAGACGCTCTTTGGCAACTTGAGCAGCCGACACTTGGGCATATTCCTCGGAGCCCTCACCTATGAGGCCATCAAGGGCATTTTCTCCGTGTATCTCTGTCAATGCCAGTACCATCGCCGACGCTATCGCAGTGTACTCAATTATACGCCAGAAAATTCAACACGACTCTGACGGAATTTAATACAAGTTTACGGATTACTATTCGAACGGCAAATGAGCAAAGTTCCTCCGTTACCTACAAGGATTATCTAAAATATTTCAACACTAAATACTATATATGAAGTACATGAAAATGATCGACACTTATTAAATTTCAATTGCAAAAAAGGGTATTCATTCAGCATCTGTGGTGTGGAATATTATTTGTTGTCTATTATATGTAATTTACTGTAGAGTTGTTTATTCTTGCCCTTTAGACTGCGCAGCCAATTATAAATAGAAAGAGGTGTAGGCATAATAAAAACTAACGTCACCAATCGCTCAGATCGCCTCGAGCAGCGGTTATCAGCACAGCGTACACAAATATTTACACTGTCATGCATTTGCACAGGCAACAACAATTCGAGGAAGTATCTGGAACGTGGCTACAATGTAAGCAAGTCAAATGACGAGCCCTCTGTAAATTACAACAACAACAACAAACACCAAGTGTGGCAACCTCTTATAAATTTGAAAACAAACTAAATTGCGCAGGACTAACCCAGCAGTTATCGATCGATCGATAGCAAAAACACCATGATGAAGCAAAAAACACCAAGCGTGGCTTACCAACACTATTGTGCAGGACTTACGTATAAGTGGCAGCACGACGTAAGATCAAGAAATGGCAACACGCCTGTGACGTAAGAGGTGGCGAACTTTACCCAACTACGTCATAGCTTACACAAAACAATAATAAATGTAAAAAGTAAAAACATTGCCTCTGCCTCTGGGGTTTCTCTTGTTTTCATTTAGATGAAAAATAAACAGTAAAATGCGCTGTATGATCTATCGTCTTGGGTTGCCATGTCAAGGGGTCATCAGTAATTACTGCGTCAATGTGACGGAAAACTGAGACGAGACGTCAATTAATTTACCATCAAGATGTACAAATGTACACTCGTACATACCTATTATGTACATATGTACATTCATACATACTCGTATAATAATATGCTGATAACATTGCCTAGTACAAAGTACAAAATGCCAAAGCTTTACTTTTGATTAATGAGACACATTTAATAGATAATCACTTTCGTTTTAATCTGGCTCTTATGAAATTTACTAAAAATATAGTACATATTATAGAACTATATAGAACTAGTCCAAATTGAACAAAAAAGCATCTGAAACTGACGTATGTATGTATTTATAAAAAATACACTGTAATATATAAAATGATGCGACCTTGATAGACGCTTTGATTTAATTGAGATTTCGAGTTCCTGGAACCTGCGGAAATCTGGTCTACGTCTAGAACGTGTTGTACCAGGCTGAACTTTGATGTTTGTGCTTTCCCCATTGCAATGAAAAACAACACGAGTCTTATCATTTCTGCGAAATTTCTATAAAACTTCTTTTTATTCATATATCAATATAGTATAGTAAAACATACGATAACTTAGGAGAGTAAATCTAATAAGTTAGTAGAACTATGTAAATTATATCAGCTAGATCGTCTAAAAACTACTTAAAACTTTGTTTTATAGGCAGTATATAGTATATAGTATGACTACATGATTAAACTACGATAATAGCACTTGTTGTACATATATACATATGATGCATATATCATATATAGGTAAGTACACATTGACTTAATACATATACGACTTGTATTAGAGTAAGTACGAGCTTTTCATCTTTGCTATCTGTTGAGATTCAAATAATGTGGTTGGTTTATCCCCGATCGATTTGGCAGGTAGTTGGTTAATAGGGATGCAGAATATAGACTTTGGCTGTATGTGGTATATATTTCTAGGTGTTTTACTCTATGTTTCTGCAATGAGAATAGGATTTGTTAGCACTTTGTTTATTGTTTGCAATTGTAAATGAATTTACCTGCTAATATATTGGAGATTGATTTAAAATCTCAGATTATCCTTGAGTATGGCCTTCTTCTGCTCAGTTTCTTCGAGGCATACGTTTGACTTGTCCCCGGTGCCACGCTGCTTGCACACCGTTTTCGTCTTAACGATGAAACACTGTGTTTGCACAATGTTGAAGAAGAGCTTGCCAATCGTATTGGCATCCTCATCGCCGGCCATCTTGAGGCAGGTGCGAAAACGCCGATCGCAGGTGCAATGCGATAGTGTATAGGGACGATAGTTGAAAAACTCGTAGGCATTCGACAAGGCCGGAATGTATATCTTGCAATGATCGTGAGTTCGACAGCACTTATCGGCCATCGATGCACCGCCCAATCGATTATAGGTGCCATTGGCTAGATTACCCCGGCCGCACCAACGGGTATTCGGTGCTATTAACCAATCCGACACTTGTCGACGTCTCCGCGCGGGCGGCAGGTTCGCGTCGGTGGCCACAATTTCAGTATCATACGATTCATGACGTTGTTGACGCTGGGCGACGACGCTGCTGTCGTTCGTTGTTGTTGCTGCTGCTGCAGCGGCAGCTGGGACATTGGCGGGCGATGGCAGCTGTCGGGCCATACACAATTGCCAGGCGAAAACAATTAGGCACAGCAAATGGATATAACTGTAGCTTCTTGAGCTTCGGAATGCCATTAATACGTATTTATTTTATTCACTTTTTGAGATTCAAAAGTTTTTCATTCAGTACGAACGCCGTGTTATCAACTGTTCAACTGTTTTTTATAAGGTTTCGCGTTCGGCACGTTTGTCACTCGAATGTCAGTTCCACTGAGAGTCGCTCGCGTTTTATATGCCCACACGTTGCACCTCCGACTGGCGATTGCGATTCCGATTCGTTTTAGCGATATGCACACACACATGTACACATACATACATACATACGTCTGCTCTGCTTGTATGCATGTAGTTAGGGTAGTGCTGTGCAATAAAACAGGTGTTTATGCAGTGTGCAGTGTTACATAACGCTAGCACAAGCGCCTTAACAATTCAAAAATCCACAGTATGCAAAAGTTAAAAGCTATATGCAGTTTGCAGTGTTACATAACGCTAGCACAGGCGCCCTAACAATTCAAAAATCCACACGGTTGCCACAGTTAGCAAAAGTTAAAAGCTAAAAGCTAATAGTGGTGTTTTTTTTTTTACAAACTATGTGTTTTTATTGTGGCGCCAAGTTCAAATAAATTTAAAGAAAAAAACCAGAAACAGTTTGTGTAAAAAAACCTAAAAGTTGCTGTCAAACAATAGCTGCGAAACAGATGTAATTAATTAATTTGTACACAGTTTTAGTGCAATTTAATATTTTCAAGTAGTAATGTCGATAGCTGAAATGTGTACACACCTCAAAAGGGGGAAAAACAAACACTCTATTACTCAGCTGTTAAAATCGCGGGCAGTTGGCAACACTGGTCGATTCGTAAGCAGCATCAATATTTTGGTGGTCCTCCAATAATTTCACAACTTTGATCGAATTAAGGCTGTGGCTGAGTGCACGCTTGTACCTATTGGTGCCATGCAGCGAGCTCAACAGGAACAGAAGCAATTGAAGCTGCAACAACAGCAGCAACAGCAACGAACAGAACAAATTTATCATCACCATCATCATCATCAGCAGCAGCAGCAGCAGCAACAACATAACAGCAACAGTAATGGGACACGCATTGCCACTAGCAGCAATACCACACCCACAATGGCAACGGGTGGGATTGGTGGGGCAAGTGGAGTGACACCGCCACGTACTTTGGCATTGAATCAGAACTATGCTGCCTCGGACACTTCAGGCGAACACGACGGGGATGGAGATGCTGATTATCCGGATTCGCGTTATGAGTGTGCCATTTGCATTGACTGGCTGAATGAGCCCGTGCTGACGTCGTGTGGCCACCGATTCTGTAAGAGCTGCCTCAGCGACTGGCTGCAAAATCACAATCAGTGCTGTCCATTGGACAATAAACAGTTGTCAGCCGAACAGGACATATTCCCGGATAACTTTACGCGTCGTGAGATCGAGCAGCTCAAGCATAAGTGCCCCAATTCGCCGCACGGCTGTGTCGTTGTGGCCTCACCCATAGAGTTGCATCGTCACTTACCCAGCTGTCCGTATCGTCGCCAACAGCAGCAGCAACAGCTGGAGGAGAAGTGCCCGTTTGCCAGCATCAAATGCGATTTTGTTGGACGCCCGGAGACCAATCAGCTGGAGGAGCATTTGAAAACGGACATGCCGCATCACATGCAGCTCATGTTGCAGGCATTTCAGCAAACCGCCATTGCCACATGGCAGCCACAAAAGCAGAACTCCAGCTCGAGTTCTGGCTCAGGATCTGGGTCACTAGAGAATGGTCATAAAACTGCTGGCCATCTACCGCCGCCACCAGCACAGTATGCGAACGGTGTCGACGAGCAGATCGTGCAGACCATGTATCAGCGCATCGTGGTACTGGAGCAGCGCACTCGAGAGCAGGAGACACGCATCGAGAATCTCACTAAGCAGCTACGACAACCGCAGGCGATCGATCCTCGATACAGCAATGGCACCATCGTCTGGCAAATCGAAAAGCTAAATGCACTACTCGATCGTCTACGGGCCAATGCCAATAATCAGGTGTATTCCCATGAGTGCTATACGTCGCCCTATGGCTATAAGTTCTGTGCCCGTCTGAATATACAACCACGTAAGCCACACGTGCTCAGTTTACATGTGCATCTGATGCAATCGGAGAACGACTTTCATTTGGACTGGCCATTCAAGGGACGCATCAGGCTGTGCATGGTGCATCCCGGCGATGCGAATCTCTCGCAGCATGATACTATCATGACCAAGCCAGAGATACTTGCCTTCCATCAGCCACGCGAGGCAATCAGCACGCGGGGCTTTGGATTCATTGAGTACGCCAACATATCCAACATAATGCAGCTGGGATTCTGTGCCGATGATCGACTTTTGATTAAGATCGAGATCAACATTGTTTAAATCGCAACGAAGAGGGTTGAGTCAAATTGTAATGTTACGATGAGCTCTAAAGTACCCCCAGAATGAAAAGAGCTTCTCTAACCACTTCTAATTTATACTAATTCTCTCCAACACTGCCAAATAGGTAAAGTTCTATATGTATTCTCGCTTGGATGTTAAGTCCAATGGATGCAATTAGGAAGGATTCTTTTCAATACGACCTGCGAGTGTGCCAAATTTTAATATTATTCAATATGAATACGAATCAATAACTCCGTCAATTCGTGCTTGATTTGCACCTTAATGAAGTGTGTGTTTAAGAGCTCATTGCAAACGACATGAGGAAATGTAATACTAGAATCTATTGACTCACCCTCGATATACACAAAATATATATTATATATTAGGCGCATATGTATATTTTATATAGACCTTATATACGGAAATTTTAGTCACACGATTAGCACGACAAACCAGCTAAGCAATTTTTATACCGTAGTTTAGAAGCGACTATACAGAAATACTTCTAGGAGTACTGCATAACAATAGTAGCGAATCGAATCAGGCAAATTTTGAGAATATTTACAATTAGTAGTTTATAAACAATAATACTCATTCCCCCTCAATGCTATCACTAACTAAAAACCTGCTTAAACTATAATCAGTATAGCTAGTATCATTCCTGCTTTATGTCTCTAGTCCAGTGGTGCGCCTGTACGTGTGAGACCATCGACTGTGCGTGTGAAAACAGCGCTGCAGCGCAAAACGCACATGTGATAGGAATTACGCATTATGGGCACCACTGCTCTTGTCTCTTCCTATCTGTAGTTTTTTTTCTTTCCATTCTTTTTTGTGTAGTTTGTTGTCGATTGTAAAACGTCCATTATGTTACTGCATGAATTGTGCATAAGTTTTAATTACTTGTAACTTAAGCTTAGTTTATAATTTAGTTGTGTATATTGGTGTGCATTAGAATTGAGTGACCACAGTATCTTTTATTATTCAATATATATATACGTATCAGAATAATTACTCTTATTATAAATACATACATATATTTAATAATAATAATTACAATATGTAGTAGGACTTAAATTAGCGAGCGCCGCACAAAATAAAGGACTCTTTTGTACCAATGCTTTGTGGTTTCATGTGACCTCCACATACACATTCAGATTGTGGAGTTACCTTAACTTTAATTAGGCCAAATTGAATGAATCGAACTCATTGTCTTAATGTTATCAGCTAATCCTTTATTTAAAACTATTCAATTTCAAGTTTTTCGGGTTCTCTAGTAATATGCAAAATAATGTTACTTATACGATTAGAAATTAAGGGCCTTCCGGTCAATGTTACAGGTTGAAAGTTTATTTCAATTACTCTTTTGATAACGGGTTAAGAGGTTTTCATATAGATTACAGAGATTGACATATAGCAGTGCGCATTCCATTAGGGACAATCGATCGCCCCATACACATGTGTACATCTATCCTTTTCTTTAGCTGGAAGAGTATTCGTCGGTTATGCCATATGCCAGCTACCTGCAGCCTCAATGGTGACAACTTCCACATGGGACACATCGTCCTCCTGTATCAGCTCAATGGTAACCGCATCGTCCAACTCATGCACCTCCTCCAGCTCCTCAATCTCCATATGGTAATCCTCCGCCTCCTCATCCGGATTGATGCTCTCCACTTTAATGGAGTCCAATTCCATATCTGGGTCCCCATCATCCGTTTTCATATTCTTCTTCAATATATTTGGGCGTAGACGAACAATCGAGTGTGTAACCGATCCGTTGCTTGTTATCTGATCCTTTGCTCCAGATGTGCTTGCCTCGTGTGTGCGCATATGTGCGTTTAATCCCCCGGATTGAGCAAATGTCTTGTTGCAAAGCTTACAGGCATATCTATGCTCCTCCGAGTGAAGTAGCTTGTGCACACGCAGCGCTCGTTTGCGCTGGAAGGTGGCACCGCACACATTACAAATGAAGGGCCGAAGATTTGTATGCGAGACGGCGTGGACATTCAGATCGTGGAAGCTATAGAATGACTTGCCGCAGACCTCACACTTGGCGGGTCGCTCGCCCGTGTGGCGACGCATATGGGCGGTGAGAACACCGCGATCCCGACAGGGTCGGCCGCATATCTCGCAGATACACGGCATGCGACCAGTGTGGCAAATGTAATGGGACGATAACTCCTTCTTGGTAAAGAAGGATGCATCGCAATTGGGTCCATGACACTTGAACGGCTTGATGCCGGTGTGACGTTGACGATGGCGCATCATATTGCCGGTTTGGGTGAATGGCTTGCCGCAAATGTCGCAAATGATGCCCGTGTGCTTCCAGTGGTGACCACGCAACTCGCGCTCCGTGCGGAACGTTTCATTACAATTGGGCTCATTGCACTCGTAAACCTTGGCCGGACCCTTTGGACGCTTTATGCGTTTGGCCTCATTATGTTTAATTCGTTTGTGATTCTGCAGAGTACGCTTAGACTTGTAAGTGCGATCGCATATATCACACGGATAGACCATGTCTTTTGGGTCGGTGGCCTGGTCATCGGCGTCATCAGTCACCAAGTGCTCACTATCTTCCAAATGGACTTCTTCGCTATAGCTACCATCGAGCTTCTCCCATTCTACGGGTTCATCCTTTAGCGACATAGTCTTAATGGCTGTAGTACGTCGTTGGCGCCGCCCTGCCATTTTGCCATGATTCCCAGCCTCATGATCCTTATCGAGCAACGCTATTTCAGCTAGATCAACTTGTATATAATTGCTAGCCTCATGTCCATCATCGCTTCCAATGGGATCATCCTCAGACTTATTCAGCAGTATACCGACCTCATCTGCCGTGTCCAGATGCTCCGTCTCTGCCTCGGCGTGTGCTCTTAACAGCTCGAAGTCTTCCTCTTCTTCGTCTAGATGCTTCTCCTGAAAGTGTTGGGGAAAACAGTCATACGGCACACGTTGGTTGCACATCGAGCAGCAAATATCGTAGCTTGTGGGACCCACACGCACAACCTCACCGCAACTCATGTTGAAGAACGGACATTGCAGATCCATTGGTTTCTTCGGCTGTGACAACGTGAAAATATAACATACACCAGAGATCAAGTTTGACTTATAAATGAGAACATATGCATATTATTTGGTCTTATTGCCAAGTTTGCCGCATGTAATAGCGAGCAGTCAAAGCGGATAATGTTGTGGATTTTACCTGGTTTTCCTTTGCCTTCACATTCCGTAAATGCTTGGCCACCTTTTCATGTCTTTCCAGCCCGCCTAAATGGTTGAGTAAACCTTTCTCACAGGCGGCGCAAAATGCACGACCATCGATATTCCGGAGCCAAGGAAACTGTTCTAGCCATTCGCAACGAAATTTGCGGGTTGCCGTTCCAGTCATTCTGAATTAAAGAAAAAAATTGTAATGTGGCTGTCGCTACAAGATGTTTATTTTGCATACTGACTTGGTTTTCCACTTGTGCAATGCTCGTGGCCAGTTACCCTTATTCTTTTTAGGGGACCTGCGCATGTAATTAAATTATAATGCATACGTTGTAACATGCTATAATATATCTCTGCACTTACTTATCCATTAGCACAATTTATTTTGACGCTTCACACACAATCGCAATACAGTCCATCAAATGGTGCAATAATTATCGACTAAATCGATTACAGTCGATGGTTTTCCTTTTTTGTTTCGATATATCGATATTTTTGGTTGAAAGAGACGCCACTCGGCAAATTACATTAAATGATGTTTTATATAAAACATATCCATTTACCGCAGCTACAAATATATATGTTTTTAAATATTTTTATTTGACTGGCAATAAATACTGAAAGTGGTTTGTTTTTGTTTTTGTCATACGATTACTAGCAGAGTTGCAGTAAGTTTTAAATACGCAATGGTTATCATCGTTTTCGGTGTTGAGAATGAAAAACGTAAACTAAAACTAAGTGTTGAATAACGATTAAATTTTGCTAAAGTAAACAGCAAAAAAGAACAGTCGAATTCTAACAATCGATAATTAACGAGCTTTGCTCATTTTTGTTCAGTGTTGACCGCACTTTCCAGCACTGGACGCAACCGCCCGTTGTGTATTCGTGTATACACTTTTTTCTAACTGCAGGCACTTTCATTGATTTTTCGCCCCCGCAATTAGATTGAACATTACGGCATAAGACAAGAGGATAAACATAAAAAATAATTGATCTAAAATGGCAGAAGGTACTTCGGCTAGCAATGCCAATGCTAATGAGAAAATGGCCAGCTTGTTGAAGGAGGCGGAAAATTTGAAATTAAAACTGGAAGAGGAACGCCAAAAGCTCAACGATATCTCTCTTCCAAACACTGCAGAACGGCTTGAGCAGATTGCCTTTGTGAACATCAAGCCACGCAAATTGCTGAAGGGCCATCAGGCCAAGGTGTTGTGTACAGACTGGAGTCCAGATAAGCGCCATATCATCTCATCCTCACAGGATGGACGGCTAATCATATGGGATGCATTTACCACCAATAAGGAGCACGCTGTCACCATGCCAACAACCTGGATTATGGCGTGTGCTTATGCACCATCTGGCAATTTTGTGGCCTGTGGCGGATTGGACAATAAAGTAACCGTTTATCCGATCACATCGGATGAGGAGATGGCAGCCAAGAAGCGAACTGTTGGCACCCACACCAGCTACATGGCATGCTGCATTTATCCCAACTCCGATCAGCAAATACTCACCGGAAGCGGGGATTCCACCTGTGCGCTCTGGGATGTCGAATCTGGACAATTGCTGCAAAGCTTCCATGGGCATTCCGGAGATGTTATGGCCATTGATTTGGCACCCAACGAGACAGGCAATACCTTTGTCTCCGGCAGCTCTGATCGCATGGCCTTCGTTTGGGACATGCGTTCCGGGCATGTGGTGCAATCGTTTGAAGGTCATCAATCGGATGTGAATAGCGTTAAGTTCCATCCATGCGGCGATGCCATCGCCACTGGCTCCGATGACAGCAGTTGCCGATTGTTCGATATGCGCGCCGATCGCGAAGTGGCCATCTATGCCAAAGAGAGCATCATCTTTGGTGTCAACTCTGTGGACTTCTCTGTCAGCGGACGTTTGCTTTTTGCCGGCTACAATGACTACACCGTCAACCTGTGGGATACGCTGAAATCCGAACGTGTCAGTCTTCTGTATGGCCACGAGAACAAAGTATCCTGCGTTCAGGTCTCACCCGACGGCACAGCGCTATCCACTGGCAGCTGGGACTACACCATTCGCGTGTGGGCCTAATTTTTTTCCCACAAATGTAAAACTGTTGTTGCACCAGCATCTCTGGACTCCAGAATGCATGTATGTATGTATAACAATTCCACCTACCTGGCTCTAATTTTTTTTTGTGTGTACAAAAATAATAAAATGATTACGCTAAATACTTTAAGTATTAAAAGAAACCAAACCAAAAACAAATATATATATAAATACAATTGAATTCGTTTATATCTATCTATGTAAAACTTATTATGCGTCTAGTTCTAAGTTCCTGTTTGAAATAAATGTTAAAGCAAATTCAGAATGTTAAGAAATTTGTTTTCCTGCTGTTCATACAGACACGGATAGCCATTGGGTCTATTGCTCACTGCTCGGATTTGGCTAAGATTAACAAATGTCTTGCAGACTCCGCAGTGGATCTCATTTTCTTGTTTCAAAACAACTTGAAATCTATAATTAATATGGTACATACATATCTACATGAGTATGCTCTACAGGTTGTCCAGCAGCCCACAATGCCTAATGCGGAGGCGGAGATTGTGCTAGTAGTGGTGGTGGAGCATCGGTCAGTCCTGTGATAGACTGCGCCTTGTGGGTGCGCATGTGGGCAGACAACCCCGATGCCTGCGTGTAAGCATTGCTACAGATTTTACATTTGAACTTCTTAATGCCCAAATGTAAATACTTATGATGATAGAGGGCTTTGGCACGCGTGAAGGCGGCATTGCATGTGGCACACTTAAACGGGCGTTCGGTGGAGTGCATGGCCTGATGCTCGTTGAGTAGAGATTTCGAGGCGAAGCATCGTTCACATGATTGGCACTTGAATGGTTTCTCGCCGGTGTGGGCGCGCCGGTGTATGATCAATGCATCTCGATAACGGGAACGATAGCCACACAGCTCGCATACATAGTTGCGTTCCGTGGTATGGACACGCCGATGTGAGGATAGATTGCGCTTGTTCACAAACGACTTGCCACAGTTCTCATATTCGCATGTATATTGCTGTAATTCCGAGTGATCCTGCACGTGGCGCAATAACGTTCGTGAATTCTTGTAAACCTTATTGCAAAGGTCACATGAGAACTGCGTATGCGCTTTGCGACGATGCATCTCCAGAGCACGTTGCGCATCAAATGTGGCAGTGCAATCATTGCACTTGAATCCATTGGGATGCGGATGGCACATCTTGAGATGAATGTTCAGATATTTAAGCGTTGAATATTTGCTTACACAATAGTCACACTTGTACTCCACCGTGGGGTGTTCTTGAATCTGTAAAATATTCAAAAGACTGTTACTATTTAGTCAAGACTGGAATATACGCGCATTTACCTTCAGTACAGACTGTATGGTTGCATCAATATCGTCATAGCCATCATCACAACTGGCATCGCTCGACCCATCATTCCCTGGCTCCCCCAGTTCATCGCCGCTTTCCCAACTGTCTGCGAATTGGTCATGCTGGTAGACATCAGTCAAGGTCGGCTTAAGGTTGCCTTCATTAAAGGAGCAGACTCGTGATCCTTGACTGCATTCTGTCTCAGTGCGTGTTTGCTCCCCTTTGACTGAATTTATATGCAATGGATCAGGATCTGCACTGGCAGTTGTCTCTCTGTCCACGGTTTCTGTTGTTATGGCTGCAGGGTATTTACCATTATTGTCGATGTGAACATTGTGTATGTGCAGTAGGAAATCCTCGTAAGCGAAGTGCTTCATTTCGCAAATGCAACAATTAAACTGAAAGCTGCAGGTGGCGTTGTCGATATCATAGAATATTTCACCACACTTGGCACGCAGCTGCTGCTTGGCATGCAGCCGTGAAAAATCCACATCAACGAAACACTTTTTGAACATATTGCCAGTGGTTTTATTTCAATAAACTGCTTTAAAAACGCATTTAAAAAAATAACCCATCACACAGAAGTTTCCAAACAATATTTCGCTAATCGTTTATCGATAAATAGCGATATTGAAATAACAACAGTGCTGGAAAGCGTTGCATGTGCGCGCTAATTTGAAATATGTGTTGCGACAAAGGTCGTTGCTGTGACGCGAATGTTTTGCTGGCGATGCCAACGTTTGTGTTGCGCGTAACCAGCTGCCTGGGCATACGATTTACCACACATGGTGCAATTATATTTCTTAACTGCAGCATGGAGCGGCCTGTGGTGATAAAGAGCGCGTGCACTTAAAAAACCTAAATTGCAATCCTTGCACATGTGCCGAATGCGTCGCTGATCCACATCCAAGTGCTGCTCTTTGTGAGTTGTCAATTGATAACGTGCCACAAAAGCTAAATTGCATATGCTACAGCAAAACGGCTTCTCTCCGGTGTGCCGTCGTCTGTGAACCGTCAAATTACCACTAATACGCGTTCTATAGCCGCAAATTTCACACATATGACGTAGTTCATCTTCTTTTTTCATGGAAAACTCTTTTGCTGACCTTAAGCCAGGTTTCTGCTTGGTATTTACTGTAGAATTCTGCAATTGGAAATTGTAATTCATTTATTCTGCTTTAATATATGCTACCTACTCTTGCTTCACTGACCATTTCCTCGCTGTGTATGCTAAATTTAATCATTGGCATTACATTAAACGGGCGATTTGGCATTTGTGGCTCTATTAATTGTTGTCAAATAAAAGTGCTCGAGTTGCATAAACGAACCTACACCCATTAAAATTCATTTTTTAATTGGTATATACTATATTTAAAACGTATTTCACTTGCAGTGACTACGAATTAAAGTTAAGTTATTTATTAATTTAGGTTCTTATGTATGTATGTACATATATACTCTGCATTTGTGCAGAAAAGCATTGCAGGGTATAAACAACGGCTAAATTTAAATTACATTGTGTTCTCTTACCTTTCCACCTACCCTAATGTGATGGCTATGAAAAGTATAAACATACGGGCAAAATCTTGGCAAAATGCACTGCCCTTATCAAATAGAGCAATAAAACAGGAAATTAAAAGCCCGCACACTTTTAAATACACGAAAGTCTAGCAGTACTCAATACTGGAAATCGATTAACAAGTTTATCGATTCGCAAGTTTTGAATTCGTTGGATGAATAGAAATCGAAATTAAGGAAAAATAATTTGTTTTAATAAAAAGAATAGATTTAATGGCTTAGCATACGTAGCTACGTACGTACTTCTTACATATATATACATATATACTATTGAGTCTAGTCTATGCCTGAGTTCTTAAGCACAAAAACACATAACATAACATAACATTACAGATAAGAATATACTACATATAAGAAAACACTTAGAACAGGAAGAAGTGATTGTAACGTAAAGTACGATTTCTTGCTTAAAATTAGACGTTGAGCTCATCGTTGCGGTGCTTCCGCATGTGGCCGGCCAGGCCTGCCGCCTGGGCATAGGCATTGCCACATAGTTTGCACACAAACTGCTTGGTTTCCGTATGGAGGAACTTGTGATGATAGAGTCCTTTCTGTCGTGAGAATGTGGCTCCGCACACCTTACAGACGTGCGGCCTTTCCGTTGAATGCATGGGCATATGCTCTCTGAGTCCGGAGTGGGAGGGAAATCGCTTGCCGCACACTTTGCAACCAAACGGCCGTTCGCCGGTGTGACTACGGAGATGAACGCGCAACGTCTCCTTGTTGCGGCAACTGTAGCCACAGCTTTCACATACGAAATTCTTTTGCTCGGTGTGCACCTTACTGTGGCTCCGCATGTGGCGCTTGGTAAAGAATCGTTTCTCGCAGCCGGGATGATCGCATACGACATTACGTTCATTTGTATGCTTATATAGGTGTCGCTTCAGCTCGTGACGGGTCTTGTATCGGCGGCCACAAACCACACACAGCGCACCGCCATGTTCCTTGACCACATGCTCATCCAGCAGACGCAGACGTGGCAATTGTGCATTACATTCAAGGCAGACAAATGCTTCAGCTAAACTGATATCATGGTCCCGTTTCACATGCTGCCGCAATGTGTATTTGCCCTGGTAGGTTTTATCGCAGTGCTCGCATTTGTATTCAGCGATCGGTAACTTGGGTAACTTGGGTGGCTCATAGTTCGCATCCTCGTCGAGATCGTCGTCGCATTCGTCGACCTCATCTGAATCGATAGACGTCTTGTGCTGCCGCTCTATGTGCCGCTCTAGAGTCTTTTTACTCAAATACATCTTCTTACAATGCGTACAGGCCAGCTGCACCTTTTTTGACTTGCCAGCGGTTGTGATTTGATGCTCATTAATAGCATCTTCTGGCTCATACTCCATGTCAGAGTTCTCCGTGTAATCCACTTTGAATGCACGCGTTGGCCGCACTGGCTCGCTTAACTTTCTGTTATCCTTGTCCCATTTCATGATAGATACATCAACAGGATCATCGATATCTTCATCATCATCATCATCATCGTCGGTATCATTGCGTAGCTCCGCCGCTCCGTCCATGTAGTCTTCGTCACTGTCCTCTGGAAAAGTGCCTTCTCGATTGGCCACTTCATACCAGGAGAATGGATCTGCCTGCTTATGCGGCATTGGTGAACTATCCACCTTCTCCTGCTTGGGCTGAATCATTTCTGACTTGAGCAAACCATTTTCAAAGTGTTCGTTCTGTATGTGGAGCACAAAGTCGGGAAACACAAAGCTCTTCATGTCACAAAAGGTGCAGTCAATCCGATAACTGTTTACACTCTGGAAGTATACTTCGCCGCACTTTGCATTCGCAATGCCAGCAAATGTGTCCGGTTTAAGTGCCTTCAGCATTGTAGTATTTATTTTGTACGCTTCCGTTAACTAAAGCACATTTGTTTGGTTTCAAAATTCTGCATTAAGCTCCTTTTAAATAAAGATTCCAATGCAGTGCAGCCGCAACGCCAACAAATTTGTATTTCCAATTAGGTTTCGATAGTTCTAACAAAACAGCTGTTGAGCTTTTTGACGTTTACAGCACTAGTGCTGGTTTGCGCACTGAAAAGCGTGTTGGTTAGCGCCATTTTAAAAACTATTTTGGAGCCTTATCCTCTATATGGATTATACAAGTCTATTTACAGTGCCAGTTGGATATTCTGATGTCATTTATTGTCTTAATATTGTATGAATGGGCTATTGATTAATGGGTATTACAGAATTAAGTTAACCAAACCATTTGTCTTTTGCGATACACGAATAATATCACCTTAACCAACACCGATCAATCGATAACAGTAGCAGTGCTTTAAATATTTTTGTTGTTATCGACAACAGCAACACGCGATTTGTAAGTTGCTAATTCGTATACGTCTGCATTATCTTTTAACTGTTGAAAGTTTTAGTGAGCGCCTGCTCTGAACATCCATCCAACATGCATCCTGATCTCACCGAGCGCATCTTGCAGCATTTGGAGAAAGCCGATAAGGTTGACACCCTAACACTTGCCACGCAGTTCGATGTGGATCATCAGAAAGTTGTCGGTGCTTTAAAGAGCATCCAGGCACATGGTGAACTTGTTGTTGCAGAGACAGTCAGTCACAAAGCTCTTGAACTGACCGGCGAGGGCCAATCTGTTGTCGAACACGGTAGTCATGAGGCCATCGTCTATGCCTCGATCCCGGCAGAGGGAATTCCTCAAGGGGCGTTGATGGCCGCTGGTGGCGCCAATGCCAAGGTGGGATTCAGCAAGGCCATGTCTCAAGGCTGGATCCTGTTGGACAAGAGCGTTAATCCGCCACTGGTCAGACGCAAGGTGGACTCGATTGTTGACCATGTTAAGGAGCAGCTGGTGGAAGTAGCCAACGGCCGGTCGCGGCTCTCCGCCAAGGATGTGACAGATTTCAAGAAGCGTAAACTTCTTCAGGAGACAACAACCAAAAGTTTTATGTTAAGCAAGGGACCAGAGTTTGCCACAACGCTGACCAAACTGGAAACGGATCTCACCATGGATATGCTGGCTTCTGGTCTCTGGCAGCAGTTGAAATTTAAGTCTTATAACTTTGATGCTCTGGGGGCGCCACCCACCCGTGGTCATTTGCATCCTTTGCTTAAGGTGCGCACTGAGTTCCGTCAAATCTTTCTTGAGATGGGCTTCTCGGAAATGCCGACAAACAACTATGTGGAATCATCGTTCTGGAATTTCGATGCACTCTTCCAGCCGCAACAGCATCCGGCCCGCGATGCCCACGACACTTTCTTCATCAATCACCCAGCCCAGAGCCACAAGTTTCCCCAGGAATACTTGGAACGAGTGAAATCCGTACACTCCAGCGGTGGCTACGGCTCTATGGGCTACGGTTACGATTGGAAGATATCGGAAGCACAGAAAAATCTACTTCGTACTCATACAACAGCTGTGAGTGCTCGCATGCTCTTCAAACTGGCCAACCAGGAGGGTGGCTTCAAGCCAGCGAAATACTTTAGCATTGACAAAGTGTTCCGAAACGAAACGTTAGATGCTACCCATTTGGCGGAGTTCCATCAGGTGGAGGGTGTCATAGCAGACGTGGGTCTTACACTCGGTGATCTGATTGGCACACTATACGAATTCTTCCGCAAATTGGGTATAACTCAACTAGAATTCAAACCGGCATATAACCCCTATACGGAACCAAGTATGGAGATATTCTGCTATCATCCTGGCCTCGCCAAGTGGATTGAGGTTGGAAATTCTGGTGTATTCCGTCCAGAGATGTTGTTACCCATGGGATTGCCAGAGAATGTTAACGTCATTGCCTGGGGTTTGTCACTGGAACGACCAACAATGATCAAATACGGAATAAATAATATTCGAGATCTGGTTGGACCCAAGGTAGATCTTAAAATGGTTGAAGATGGGCCCATTTGTCGTTTGGATCATGTCTAGTTCCTGTATTTGCTCATTATTTAAATTATTCCAAATAACATGGTTTACAAATGTGCGACAAAAATTAATTAAAAAGCCAATGGGCAAGAAAAAACGCCAATACATATGTTATAAATAATATTTAAATAATTATCATCTAAATAAATAAACATTAATTCTTATAACGACACATTTTCCATTTAAACTTGCATTTGAATTTTCGAATTTGGCGCGCAGAAGAAATGTTGCCCGCGAGTCGAAGTGGCCCAATAAGCATGTTGCATCGTTCAAATGTTTGATTATCAGCAACAAGGGTGTCTCCACAAATAAAGCTTAATGTCCAACAGAGAAAATGTCTACATTCTATGTTTTATATATATTATTGCTAGAAATCGACTTAAACTCAAGACTCTTTAGCTTAAATCACTTAAATAAAAACTGTCATTGCGATAACAATTAAAAAAGCGCATAATTAGGCGCAAAAACGCCAAGTGCGGCAACCGTGCGTACAACAGTGGCTGGTAATCGAACGTCATGAATAAAAACGTAAACAAAAGAAATATATCGATTATGATTACTTTTGTTATTGTTATTGTTTAATGAAACTTGTTTTAGTTTGGTTTTTTTTCGTAACATCGCCAACATTACGGTATTATGGCGACTGCAGATGCTGACCTCGACAAGCAGAATACACAAATGACTCTCCAGCAGGCCGTACATCTCAAATTTGGTGTCCAAAATGCAGGCGAAGCAACCAAAAGCCACTGTGATACTGGCCCCAGGCTTATAATACCACAACTAAAGATACCGCAGCTCCACCAGGGCACGCACACCACTCCCGAGGCAATCGCCGAACAAGAAGAGCATCGCCGAGCAGCAAATGCCCAAAATGAGCTCCTCCTAAATGCAATCAAACGTCAGAGGGAGCAAAGCAACAAGGACGCCAGTGCTGCCACGGCCAGTGGTCTTATGAGTCATCAGCCAGGTGTTGGTGGCTTCACCATACCAAAACTGCGTGCAGCATCTGGTGAGGCCCTAGATGCCCCGCTACTAAATATACCGTTACTCAATAAGCTGCGCAGCCAAAACAATTCACTGGAAGTTAAGCAACTGGAACAAAAAGTGAAAACTTTGAACATAGACTCAGGCGATAGTGGCGACAGCGTTAAGCAGCAGCTGTGCATTAGGGCACAAGAGCAGCCACAAGCAGCTGCATCTCTTATCGATCTGACCTCCACCATTATTGCTGTCCAGAAGAATGCTCCGCCGCGCGAAGCAGCGACTAAAGCTCGTCAGAAACAAGCATTGGCGGTTGTGCAACAATTTGAAATACCATTCATCAGCTGCGACAGCTTGCGTAGTCGCCTCTTAGTTGGCCAACTACAATCCAGGAAATACCCAAAAAATATTTCCCCCGGGGAACCAGAAGACAATGAACCGACCTGGACGGTGGTCGATACTGTAGAGAAAGTTAGTACTATTGGCAATATGCTTGATAGGACAGTGGGTTACCCCAAACCACGGGAGCCGCAGCTGAGATATGCCGTCTCACCTGCGGAACTGCAGCATTTGAAGATGTATAGGCGAGAGGATTATGGATCCAATATCAAGAGATTTCGTTTTGATACGCCATCGCCCGATGAAGTTGTCAAGCAATCGTTACTAAAATCAATGCGTATATCGCGCACATGATATCATTATCATTGATAATTTAATAACTAATTTATATATACTTTAGGGGACTAAGTGTACAAGCCTATATTAAATCATATGTTGAAGAGCATTGATATTAAATTGTTGGTTTTCATTTGCTTTGGGACAATCGATATTCCGATTACAACTATCGATACGCGTGGATACATCGCTCTTGCTGAATACATAATTCAGACAAAAGAACACACACACAGCCAGAGACAGAGACACACGAACACCAACAGGCACAGACGGAAGAAGCAGCAGAGAAACAGCAGTAGAAGAGAATGCGAATAAGAACTGCGTATATGTGTGGAAATACAAAACAGCGGACACAACGAACGGTGTGCTTTTTCGGCTTAGATCTCAGACGCATAGACGCAGTTAATCGATACAAATAAAACGTACAATCTAATCAAAGCAAACGGCTACAATCAAAATCGCTGATATCAATACTGATTAAACAGCTGTGGCAGTGGAAAGGGCATCTGAAAAGTAATCATAAAGTGCGAAAGGTCAGCAGCAGCAGACGGCAGCAATAGGAACATTTCGCTGTGTATATAAAACTCTGTGTGCGTGTGTGCGTGTGTTTTGTGTGTGTGTGCGTCCGTGAATGTATTTTTATATGTGTATATGTGTCTAGCTGTCACTTTCTTGCGCGCGCACAAGACATACACAAATTGAAATCAGCGACACCCCTCCTCCCCCACATCCCCCCAAGCACAAGCACAAGCCAACACATAAAACTTGACGTACGCGCCCGGTTCCGGTGCCCACCGTTGACACCGCCGCCGCCGCCGCTGTTCGGTTACCCCCCCGTCCCTAAAAATCATCTACGCATCGAGACGCTCCATTCAGCTGCAATTGCAAACAAAAAAAAAAAAAGAGAGGAGTTCAAGTGTTGCGAATTGTTACTGCTGCCCTTAGTTGTTATTGCTGCTGCCAAAGATCGTCAACACCAGCCATCCCCACATCCGGCTTGCAACTCGAAGGCATTTCGCACAGGTGCCGGTGTCTGTGCCCATTGCTGCGTCCGTTGGTGTCTGCTGTTTATATGTGAAAACTGTTATACAGGTAATATGCGTGCAATTATACCATACATATGTACATATGTATGTGTATGCGTGTGTGTGTTAATAGTTTCTTTTTTCAACTTCACATTTTGTGTCTAATGCGTTGTTGCTCTGCTCTCATTGTGTTCCAGAGCTTGGGCACACTCTAAATTGATCATTATATTATACGAGTTTGCAAATGGCAGCTTTCCCCCCAACTGTTCCCAGTTTACGCTGTACAACAAACTGTTATACACACTCTTGGCTGCGAAAGTAAAATGTGAATTTGCTCGATTGCAACCCGGTAGGAGAGGCGGCCAAAGGGGCCCATGGTGTGGTTGCTCCTGCCAGAAATGGTAAACAAAGCAAGTTGTATCAATCGTAGAGCTAATAAAATATATGAAAAGCTGCACCAGCTGACTGTGAGCCCTTCAAAAGAAAATGTCTTCTGTTATATTCTTTACGAACTTATCCTTATCCATTGCCAATTCTATCCACTAAAATCCAATTGGAATAAATTTGTTCCACAATAAAAGCACAAATTTTGGCGCAAAAACGCCAAATATGGCAACCGTGACTGCAATGGCACTTCCTGTGTTGCCATATCTGAGCGCCGGCTTAGAGCCAGTCTCTGAATGCATAGTTTTCCCTCGCAGTTGCCATAGCTGAATCGTAATCAGGATATGCATTTATTATTTGTATAATTCTCAAGTTATTATTAGTGCTTCCTGCTCCCCCTGTCCCTGTACCGGTGTGGTCTGTGTTGTATTCATTATGCGCAATGTCTGCCTTTGCAGACAGTTGACCTTGGCACAAAACGCCCCCGACAAATGTGCACACACACACACACGCAGCGTCTGTGTACATACAGTGGGTACTAGACACCTTCACGCCTTCTTACACCGTGTCAGTCTCAGCTGCTGAATTTCATATACTGTTAAATCGCAAAGATTGATAATACACGATCCATCGATTTCCCACACACACACACACACGTACCACATACCAATACTCATGCACACAGACAGACAGACACAGACTCGAAATTATCACAAACATCGTCATGATATGGTCTCATGCTATATATTTTTGTTTATCAGCCAGTCAGACGCACGTATTTGATTGAAATCATCACACACATGCACACACACACATGCATGCAAATTATCAAGTTTTAATTATTTAACACACACACGCACACACGTATGTATGTTTGTATACTTAGTGTGAACAGAAACTAACTATTGTGAACACTTTTAGAAACGCTGACAACAAACAAAATCGAGGAAACTGCAAGCAGAGCTACTGGAAGTCCAACTGAAGCTGGAGCTGGAAGGGGAACGGGAACTAAAGCTGCGACCAGTGTTGAGCAACGTGCTACTTTTTTTTAAGCGAAAGGAGGATAAGCAGTGGAAGTAGCAGCAGTAGTAGCAGTATCAGAGGCTTCGAGCGATCGAGAGTGTGCAGTGAGGGGCGGCGGGGTCGCGGGTTTAGTGTCTTATCGATCGTGAGATGTTGCCATTCACGCCGCAAGTGGTTAAACGTTTGTTAGCACTCAAAAAGGGCAACGAGGACAACAGCGTCGAGGGCAAGTGGTCCGAGAAGGCCGTCAAGAATCTGGTGAAGAAGATCAAAAAGAATTCGCAATTGGAGGAATTAGAACGTGCCATCTCTACACAGAATTGCAACACACGGTGCGTGACCGTGCCGCGCAGCAAGCCTGCTGCCACCGGCGAGAGCCTGAGGAAGGGTTTACCCCACGTCATCTATTGCCGTCTGTGGCGTTGGCCCGATTTGCAGTCACAGAATGAACTGAAGCCATTGGAGCACTGCGAGTACGCGTTCCACTTACGCAAGGACGATATCTGCATCAATCCGTATCACTACAAGAAGATTGAGCTATCGATATTGGTGCCCAAATCGCTGCCAACGCCCCCCGATTCGATAGTCGACTATCCGCTGGACAATCATACGCATCAAATACCAAATAATACGGAATACAATGCTGCCATCATACGCAGCGCATCGTTGAGTCCGCCACAGTATATGGAATTGGGTGGTGGCGGTGGCACCACCAGCAGTATCAACTCTACATCGACCCTAAGTGGCAGCTATCAGCAGCAGCAGCAACATCAGCAGCAACAGCAGCAGCAGCAGCATCTCCAACAGCAACATCAGCAGCAGCAACACTCGCCTCTATCATTTGTGGGCCAGAATTTGCCGCCAGGCAGCTGCAACATGGACTCACAGTCGAGCGTGCTCAGTGTGGGCAGCAGCATACCCAATACGGGCACACCGCCTCCGGGGTATATGAGCGAGGATGGCGATCCGATCGATCCCAATGATAATATGAATATGTCACGGCTAACGCCACCAGCAGATGCTGCACCAGTGATGTACCATGAGCCGGCCTTCTGGTGTTCCATATCCTATTACGAGCTGAATACCCGTGTGGGCGAGACCTTTCACGCCTCACAGCCATCGATAACGGTGGACGGGTTTACCGATCCCTCGAATTCGGAACGCTTCTGTCTGGGTCTGCTGTCGAATGTGAATCGCAACGAGGTGGTCGAGCAGACCCGTCGTCACATTGGCAAGGGTGTGCGGCTCTACTACATCGGTGGCGAGGTGTTTGCCGAATGCCTCAGCGATTCGTCCATATTCGTGCAGAGTCCCAATTGCAATCAGCGCTACGGCTGGCATCCGGCAACAGTGTGTAAAATTCCACCTGGTTGCAACTTGAAGATCTTCAATAATCAAGAATTCGCCGCTCTCCTTTCCCAGTCCGTGTCGCAGGGCTTCGAGGCGGTCTATCAGCTGACACGTATGTGCACCATCCGCATGTCCTTTGTGAAGGGCTGGGGTGCCGAGTATCGTCGGCAGACTGTCACCTCGACGCCCTGCTGGATTGAGTTGCATCTGAATGGGCCACTGCAGTGGCTGGATCGGGTGCTCACCCAGATGGGTTCGCCCCGCTTGCCCTGCAGCTCCATGTCGTAAGCGCTCTACTTGGATCTATTATGTACAATTATTATATTCTTTTTTTTTTAAAGAAGCAATTGAAACAAATAAGTGAACAGAATGAGAGAAGCTAGGAAAAGAAAGCAAATGTATTGGTAGGCAGAGAGATGATAAATCTATATCTATATACAAAGAAAACTTCTATACACACACACACCCACACATGCAAACAAATATCTTCATCTACATACATATATATATATACAAAGAACAAGAAAGAAAGAAAGAAAGAAATACAGTATCATGTATTTTGCTTAGGATTTTAGTGTGTAGCTATAGGACAGCGTATGAAGGAGAGTGGGAGAGAATGACAGTGAGAACGAGAGAGATGAAGGCCAACCATTGTTTTCTTCGACGATATCAATTTGGGCAGCTCTGGAACATAACATCTTAATAGAAGGACGAAACTAGTACATTTTATACACAGACAAATTTATATAACAGTGTTGCACAACGCGCGACAGATTCAAAATTCTTTGTGAAAGAAGCAAAACTTAACGGTGATTCGGGATACGTTTTTCTGAGATTGAGCATAGCACGGAACAAAAACGATAACAAAACAGAAACTGGGATTTATCAAGCTTGAAGCTTACACACACACACACACACACACACACACACACACACGTAAATACATATGAGCTAAAACACACACACATATACGTATATAAAAAATATATATAAATATATATTTAAAAACAAAAAACAAAAGAAAAAATGGTATGTCATATGAATGTTGTTCTAACGTTTATATTCTTCGCTTAGTATGTGTGTGTTAAAATCTTAAATTAACAGAAATTAAGCAGAGAGCACGCATAGATCGTTTAAGTCGTAAAACAGAAAGAAGAAGAGAACTGACTTGCCCCACAAAATCAGCATTTTAGGTTACAAATCAATAAATTAAAAATAAATACAAACCAAAGCCAAATTATGTTGCGTTAATTACACTACACTGAGAGAAAAAACTCAAGGGATGTTGATCTATTTGATCATAACACTAGACAACAGCTGGACTGCATTTGAAACTAAGTCGATTTGGTTTTTAAATATGTCGAAAATCGAGTTAAAAGCTTATTAAAGTATCTATCTATCATTCATACAAACTTTTTCTTTTATATTCAGTGTTGAATCGACAAATTGTATTTTTTTTTTTGCGCTTTTGCAGGTAAATTCGAAATCTACTTTAGTATTCCTAATCGTGTATTTATTACGCGTCGTCTGAGGTATAAATTATTAAATTATTATCGATGAATTAGGTCGCACGTTGAAGATAATAGAACAACAGTTACGTTTACATACCCGTAATCACATAAGCACTGGTTCCACTCCATATTCCTAATTGAATACAGTTTTCCTCTTTGTTTTTATAGGCCAAGTGCAGATTTTGTTGGGCTGGTTGTTTTCGACTTTTTTCGGATTCTATTACTTAGTTTTTAAGGTTTTTTTAATGGCATTCATCTAGCTAGTGTGTATGTTGACTATGTATGTCGTAGAAGAGCTATAAATTTCGACCTTAATTTAAGCTTCATTTTCTAATTGTATCTACCGCTTAATTACTGTTTCTTTCATTTGTTTCTCTTCTGTAAAATGCAATTTGTTACAATCATAACATGCGTGAAAAAATTAAGATACATCAACAAACACACACACTCGTACATGCATATGTGCAAGTGTGTAGTTGTATCAGTGTGCGTCTTGTAATGTGAGCTGCCATCTATGCTTTTAGCTTTTGTGCTGGCGTTGCCAGATGGGCATTGCGCTTACAAAAGAAAAACACCAAACACACACACACACACACACATATACACATACATATTTTTGCTAAAGTGTGTCACAAATGTAATGTTATAATTAAGATAGACAGAGAACCAAATGCAAAATGTAAACAAGAACAAATACGAAATGTAACCGTAAACGAGAGAAACTGAAGCAGCAACTGATAAAACTGAGCAACCAATAAATCGTATGTATGTACACACATTGTGCGTACATCGCAGGATTCATACATACACACATACATACTTACGTTACGTTACGTATAGATGCGCAAACACAATAAGCAATAAGGCAAAACAAAAACAAAAAACAATACCAATTACCAATACATACAAACATATACATATATGTATACATATATATATATACATTTATCTAATATACATACAAACAGCATGCGTCTAAAGATAAAGTTAAAAGAAAAAACAAAACAAAAAAATAAAAGAAAACAAAAAATTCTATGTATAAATCGTATATTTAAATAAATCTTATATTTAAAATAAAAAAGAAGAAAAACGTAGTCTCTTATAGGTTGTGTAGCTTTAAATGCTGCTTGTAATTCGATTTGCGCAGAAATCCGGTGGAGCAGATCGAACAGCGGTATGGACGGAGTCGCGTGTGCGCAATCTGATGATGATTCAATTCCGATGAGCTGAAGAACCGCTTGCCGCATTTGGCTTGCGGGCAGAGATAGTCCCGTTGGTTATAGTGACGCTTGAGATGCGTGTTCAGATAGCATTGATCGGTCAGTATACGCCCGCAGATGGGGCAGGTGTAGCTCAGCGATGCCGTGGAGATCTGCTCCGGCTGAGCTTGCGCCTGCTCGTCGTGTGACCCGTTCACATGGCGCAGTTTCAGATGCATGCGACGTGCATGCACCGAGTGGAAGGACATGCTGCAGCCTGCCCTTGTGCAGCTGTACGGCTTCTCGCCCGTATGCAGTCGTCGGTGTACCGTTAGGTAATTGGCAAAGCGGAAACCCTTGCCACATATATCACACGCATGCGGTCGCTTGTCCGTGTGTATGACCGCATGCATTTTCAGTTTGTTCCGCTGGCAGAATCCCTTGCCACACACCCCACAGATGTGCGGCTTCTCATCCGTGTGCGTCATGCGGTGTATGCGCAGTGTGTATGCATCGCTAAAGCTCCGAGCGCACACGTCGCATATATGCCCCACTGATCCTTTGCCGGCACTTGAGCGCTTGAGGGTCAACGGCGCCGCTGATGAAGTGGGGGACTGCAAAAGAGTTAGGAACAAATAAATAACAGTCTTAAGTGAGCTGAAACTTTAGTAACTGTGCTTAAAACTCTAAAATGATAAAGTATTAAAGTAATAAAGTTTAAGACAATCACAAAGCTCCGTCAATTTTCTAGTTTTAAGTATCGAACTCGAAAGCTTAGACCGAAAAAGTCTTACTGTAACTAAGCTCTACATCTAACTATTTTGTTTTAATCAAATTTAATTAATTAAAAAGAATCATACTAGTTGGGATATATCGACGATTCTAGATCTATCGACAACTTTCTTGAACGAAACTTTAAGCTCTTGATGTACTATTTACTACTCACCACTTCATTCACCAACTGCAACTGCACGAGATCCAAGTCGGTGGACACTTGATGCAGATCGTCCAGCTGTCCAAACAACTGAATA
Organism: Liodrosophila aerea; assembly: GCA_035045005.1. Taxonomy (NCBI): domain Eukaryota; kingdom Metazoa; phylum Arthropoda; class Insecta; order Diptera; family Drosophilidae; genus Liodrosophila; species Liodrosophila aerea. The sequence goes on along the minus strand of JAWNNL010000479.1, from coordinate 1,176,239 downwards.
TCCTCCTCTGTGAGGCACTCCGCATAGTTAACATCATCGATGGCCAGCTGATCCACAGTGGTGAATGATGAATAGATAGAGGAAGAAGAGGAGGACGAAGATGGCGGACGAGTGGGATATGGAGTTGGGTGCGAGTGAGGCGTGTGTGGCATGTTTGCCAAGTGGTGTCCCCAGCTATCCGGCGATTCAGCGATCAACCTTTCAATCGGTCGATCACTCGATCCCTCTGTTCTCTCAATTGTTACGTTATGCGCTTGGCGGCGATAAGATTACTGTTTCGACTATAAAAAACAATAATATAGAATCGGAATAACAGCAGAGACGGACGGACATAAGCGGTGTTGCTTCTTTATTCCAGTTGTAGTTTTGTTGCTTTTTTATGAGTAGAGTATATCGTGTACTAATAAAATCAATCGATAAATGCAGTTGCTGTTGTTGTTGTAATATGATTTGCACTTTCAACAATTCAATTCGATTTGTATTATTTCTGTCGATTTCAATTTGCTCTTTGAACCACTTAAACCACCGACGAGAACTAACGATCGGCCATGTCTATACTATATGGTGTATATCTATTTGTACGTAGATATTACCAATCTACTGTATATGCATGTATGTACATATGTACATTCACATTCACATTCACATTCACACATAATATGTTTATGGGCACTTAACCTTCTGTCAACTAAAACAACAAACTTACTACTCTATCGACATGTGGCCCAAGAGAACCGTTGATAACGCTGCGCTGCACAACTGTCTAACGGCAGTAATACCGTTGCAGAAGCTCATTCACTTACCTGTATTGGTCGTATCGCTAAAGCACAACAAATACGATTAATCAACAATAAATTCCATCAATCAGTATAATGAAAATTATTCTGTTGTATTCAGACAACGAAAACAGTTTCCACTTTTATTTGAATACTCATTGAAAACGCTTTCTTCTTCTTTCTTTCGTCTGCAAATACTGTGCAAGGAAATTTAAAACAAAACTAATTTACACTGGTCTACAGAATTTAATTTCATAAAAGCATTATTTTCTAGCTCTAATACTGGAAGTATTTGCCGAAAACTAAAGCCAATTCGATATTAATTTAATTTCTATTAATTTACTCATACTTTTATAATACAAATTATAATTATTACGACAGTCCCTGGTTAAAATTATTCCAAAAACTCTATCGTGAAACACCTTTAAATTTGTTGGATAGTGTAATGTTAGTTTTATTTTCCATGGTGTCGTTTTTAGCGCCAAAGTGACCAAAGCGGAGAGCTAACATAACGGTGCGAAACGACACAGAGAAAAGAAGGATTAGAGATGGCAAAACAGATTATGAATGAGTTATGCCAATCAGAACAGAGAGTGAAAGTCACAATTTGTATACAGCTGAATTTAATGCTAGTTATTGATAAGAAACAAGAAATACAACTAAATCTATAACTTATTCCTGCATGTAGTTAGGTGGGTGGTTGCGAGTCCTCTCCCGCTATCTTCGGCTTAGACCTTAAACTTTTGCAGCAGATGACGCAGTTCCTCGTTTTGGCGACGCAGAAAGACTACCTCTGCATCGTATTGGACGCGCATCTTTAGCACCTCGACGTAATGATTGAGGCCATGCTCGAGAGTCTTCCACAGATGATTCTTGGAGCTGGGGAAGAGGTTGGTGAACTGACGCCAAAATACTTGAATTTCCTTGTCATTGAAGCGTATGAGTTCGGCATCCAAACTGGTGTCTGATGAGCTGCCATATTTCTGCTTATGTTTCTGATTTGTATAGAGATTCATGGCATGCAGCACAAGTGCCGGTTCCATGACCAAGTAATGATTTGGGCACGACTCCCTAGTACTGTAGCCCTTCGCTAGAATTGTCGGTGCTTCGCCTTTTCCCCTTAGTGGATTGTCCAGATTATCGACATCGCCCAGCTTAAGAGAACGTGTCGTTTTCTGATCCTTTAGAAAGACTTCGGCGCACTTGAGGGGACTCAGACCGGCCGGCTGGCAGTTGGGACAATAGGTGTACGGCTCAAAGACACGGGTGAGCTCCATAACATGATCCAAATTTCGTATACGCAATGCGGCAAATATATTATCGATGCGCACCATTGTCTGCTCCTTTTCGGTGTATGGGCGAAGGATCTTAAGCAGGCGCTCCTCAATCAGGAATCCACCGCGATCGGCCAGTTTGCGTAAGATATTGCGCATAAGCCGAGCCGATTCCGGTGGCAGGTCCTGCATCGGTCCGCGCTGTTTCTCCGTGTCGGATTCCTCGGCAAATCCAGATCCGCCGTACTTCTTTGGCAATCGGCCAAAGCGACGCTCAATGTTCTGCATGACGTTGACGACCCGTTTCGTTGCCGGCTTATTGATGTTCTCGATGTGTATATTGGGAATCTTCCACGGCATCACCAGCTGCTGTTCGTGCAGCACACGATCAATCTCATAGATGCGTGTTAATAATTGCGTTATCTCATCGTAGTTAATGTTCCATACTCGATTGAATTTCTCGCGATTGATGTTGCGGGTATGTAGGGCTTTCGCCTCCATATCGCTGATGCTGCCGTGCAGCTGCTGGATCTCGTTGGTCAGCTTCGCGATGGTGCGCTTGCCGCTATGGTACACCTGCTTGTAGTTGCGTCGCGTGCGTGCCACCGTCTCATAGAGGCGTGCCACACGTCGCTTCTGCTGATTTGTTATGATGGTGTTCTCATCGTTACGCCGCTGCAGCACTTGATAGTTGTAGTCAAGCTTCTCGGAGTTCATAAGCACATTATCCCTGGTACGACGCAGTTCCAACTCCAGGCGTTCGCATTCCTTTTCCAAACGCACACGCGTCTGCTTGGTCAGTTCGTCCTGGGACTCCTGTAGCAATTGGGTCTGGAGCGTGTAGAATTGTTCGCGCACCCGCACCAATTTGGACTTCTCATCGAAGTTGGCATTGAGAGCATTGAAGAAGTTGCGCCACTTCTCAGTGGCGGTCTGGGAGAAGTGTTGGCGTTCATCCTCCACCGTGTTGCGTAGGATCTCCAAATGGCGCTTGTAGGCCTCCTTGAGGGTTTCCACTTGATTGTCGACGCGCTCCACGAGGCAGCAGAGATCGGCAGCTTGACGCTGGCGATCGAATTCGTATTTGGCATTCATGCGCTCGATCTCCTGTTGGCAGGCGTTAATCATTTCATCCTTGCGTGCCATTATATCGGCCATGCGCTTCTTTTGGTCCTCGATCTGATCCCATAGCAGCATCGGCTCATTAATCTCATTCAGTTCGGTCCAGCGTGACTTGATGTCTGCAAACTTTGCCATTGCCTCAACGTTCTCCCACTCTAGATTCCGTTTCATATCGTTTTGGCACGTTGCCTCGAACAGCCGGCGATTCAGCTCACGCCTTTCATTTGAAACGCGTATATTTGTGACCAGCTCATTGCCGAAGCGCACCAGCTCGCCAAGACGCTTACTCGACAGTTCCAGCTGCTGATCGATATTACCCATTTGAGCCATGGAACGCTCTGCAAACGACTTTGGAGCCTCATGGTTAACCGTTCGTATATGCTGCACAATATTGAGGCGACGCTCATCCAATTCTTTAACGTTCTTCGCGCATTTCTCGTTAGTGACTAGTGCGTCAATGTGCTCCTGAAACGACGCCCAGCTGTCGACATCCCCAGGCTCAATGTCTTCCTCTTCAGATTCAGTTTCAGCCTCTTCCTCGCCAGAATCGAATTCCGTGGCATTATCTGCATCAACATCTTCGTCGTCCCTGTTGTCATTATCCATTGCTGCAGATGTCTGATAATATTAATTGAAAAATATATGTATTTATAGAAATTAGTTTTGTATTCGAAATTTTTCAGATATTTACTTCGAGCTATGTAAATTTGAATTGTGAGTATAAACAAATGTCGCTTGTCGTTTGATCAATGTCGTTGCCATGTAAGCATTATTATCAAGTTCAGGGGTGAAAATTGACATCTTATTATTATTCCTGGATGGTTGCTTTCTGTAGCATAAGTACAAGATACAATTGTTGTATTTCAATTTCAAGTTAAATTTATGCGATATACATTTGGGTTTTCTATCTCAGCTGGCTGTCCATGAACTTATCGATATTTGCAATGTTATCGATATTGGCAAATGCCGTCTCGCTTGCTCATGCGAACACGCCCAAGCCACATTTTTTTCACGTTGATGTCACCTATTTAGCTGAAAAGATGTTTTTTTTTGCAAATATTTACTTTGCGAATAAAAAATGAACATTTGCCTTCCATTCCATCGATTACCATAAACCGCTATTGGAGCCCAATGAGTTGCATTTTGACGCTGATGCCAGCGTTGGAATACACCTCTGCGGTCCTGGGTTGCATTTGCCTGATTTCCGCTTTCTTCCATTGCAAATCTGTTTTAAAATAGTAAACAAAAGAAAAACATTTTTGAAAGCAATAGCGCTTTATTGAGAATGTGCATAGACAATGAAATATTAATTAAATACATTGTACAATTTATTTTTACTATTTACATTATAAATCGTATTCCGCAGGGCAATTGGGGTTAAACTAAGCAACGATACTAGTGAATCAGTGAAACGGGATGTATGGGGTTAGGGGCGGGACGGGACGGGGAAAGTGGTTGCTCAATTATCCTCAGTCTCTAGAGTAATTTCATAAATAAGTTCATCATCGGTGTACTCATGACCAATGTGATGCTGGAACTGCTGCTGCTGCTGCTGCGTCTGCTGTTGGCGGAGATTTTGCTGGGGATTCTGCTGATAATGTTCCGTTTCGACATGCGATGAATCTAAATACTGGTCTTCACCGATGTCCTCCTCCTCGGGCACCTGCTCCACAAGCAAACCATCCTCTTCGTAATTTTGCTGCTCATACTGCTGTTCAAACTGCTGCTCCTGCACAATATCACCGTCGCCGTCGCCATCACCATTGTCCACCTCGTCATCTTCGAGATTATAATTGCCATTGATCGCCTCAAAAACGGTGTTAGTTCGAGGCTGCTCTCCCTCTTCTCGATTTGCATCCACATCTTCTGTCTCCAGCAACAGGCCAGTATCCTCGTCGAAGTCCTCTTCGAGCATGTCAGTCAGGTCTTCACCTTCATTGATGAATGTGCTGCTGGCTTCATCATCGTCGTTAGCCTGTCCCTCATCTGCGGGGCCCAAGCGGCGTGTATTGCTGCGACACTGTATGGAACGCTTGTGGGCATCAAAGTAGTTGATGTCAGTGAACTCCTCCTGGCATAAGTGGCACACATAGGTGTCCTGATTCAGGTGCATCTCCTTGCGATGCCGCGCCATTTTGTGCGCATCGCGACACTGCATGCCACAAAAGGGACACTTGAGCATCCGCCGCTTGCCCATGTGCACGTTACGTATGTGCTCCTGCAGCGAGAAGTTCTTGTAGTAGGCCTTCTGGCAGAAGTGGCATTGGAATCTTCGCTTCTTCTCGTGCGTCGCCTCACGGTGCCGCTTCAGCTGAGTGTTTTGTGCAAAGGTCTTGCCGCACATCTCGCAGATGTGCTCCTTTTCCAAATGGCGACGCTGGTTATGCACACGCAGATCTTGCTTAGTGGAGAAATACAGTTTGCATGGTTCACAGACATACGGCCGTATGCCCATGTGACGGCGGGCATGTCCAGCCAGATATTTGCAATCGCGATAGGTTTCCGTACAGTAGATGCAGGCATAACGATTGGTGCCAGGTACCAGGTGCGTTTTTTGATGCTTGGACAATTTGGACTTGTGCATTACATCCGGGCAGATGCCACATTCAACTGGAAGCTTTTCATCTTGCAGACTGCCGATCATTGAGAACTCGACAATAGGCGTGCCCTCCTCGTCAAAGTCCACAATTGTTGCAATCAACTCGTCAAAGAGCAAATAACGTCGTGGTCCCTTGAAGAGATTCAACATCTTGTCACTGGGCTTGGCCAATGGCACCGGGTCCGGCTTGACCAATATTTGATCGACTATTGCACCTGAATCTGTATTTGTTGCACTGAATTCCTCATAGGCATCGTTGTCGTCTAGGAGCATATAATCCGTATGCGTCACGTAGTTAGCCTTTTGGTTCTGAACTTTTTTTGTATTTTTATTGGTTTTTGGTGTTTCGATTGGCGCGATGGCCACGGAATCCGAATCCTCTGACGGCGTCTGTATATAATTCCATTCGAATTCGACTTGACTCGGAGCATTTTCCTGTTGCTCTTGTTGCTCTTCACTCAGTTCTTCAATATCTTCCTCATATTGCTCTTCGTATTGCTCCTCGTCTCCCTCTTCGGTGCCACCATCATGTTCCTCCTCAACCAAGTCCTCTAGCTCCATTGAGTTTTGTTCACTCATAACGTACTGCAGTTCATTGATTGACTCGTTCTTTGTTGCCCGCAGTACCGACTGCTGTAACCCAGAGCAATTGGCCAACTGTTGATGCAATTCACCACCGTCGATCAGAAGTTCTCCTTCGGTGCCGTCATCGGCAACCAACAGGAACTCTTCTGTTTTAAAATCGCGTCCCACATCGACAGTATCCAGAACGACGAATTGATTGTTGCTTTCAGAATCTTCGTCTTCGCCATCGTCGCCGCCACCGTCATTGTTTTGCTCGGAGTATTCTACTTTCGTTGGCAATACGAACTCAATTATGTCAGACATGTTGAGATTTAAATTCATTGTGATGTTTTTTTTATTATATTTTGCCTTCTAATACCATTAATTTAGTTAAGCCGCTTCGCTTGTAGTTTATCGTGGCATTAGTGATTGTGATGAAAAATAAAAAAAACTTTGCTTGATATCGATAATTTGTGGTGGTCTGTCGATTAATGTTTTTAGTTTCACAAGAATTCAGTGTTATCGATAGGTATCGTAAGGGAATTGAATAGAATCGATTGGAGTTGCAACCCCAGTTGCCACAATTTGGTACAGTTGTACCAAAACTGGTTCATTTTTTATGTGTTGGTGCAGTGTAACTCCAATTTAAAAACTAATACATCTTAAGATTTGTCTAGTATTTAATTTTATTTTATAAAACATTTTATTTTTACAGACTAAATTTAATAACATTTACATATGTGCATGCCAAGTGTAAACAACTTTTTTGGGGTGGCAATCGTGCTTGGAACATTGTTCCAAGTTGGCAGCTCTCAACCGTTTCGAATGAAAAGTGGCCATGGCGCTCAAATCACGGCTGCTTCTTCTTTATACATTTCTTCTTTCTTTGCTTCGCATTTGTACATCTTTGTTTGGGGACTTGCGGTTAGCCAACTTCTTGGCCATGCATTGCATTTCGTTTGGCGCTTGCGGCTTATTTGATTTGCACACTTGGTAGCGTACGTTTGTGTTTTGATTCGACGCTGCCGCCTTTGGAATTATTCGTTAACGCTGTTAACTGTTTGCATTTTCGTGTGAAACGCGCGCGCCTATCCGTTAGTTAAATATTTCAAATTTGCGGTAACGTTTTTTTGCGTGTGTGGAAAATTTGTGTAATTGACACGAAATTGTGTAAGCATTTTCCTTGAAGTGCCTTTTCTTTAATTGAATTTTTTCCTGGTTTTTTTTTTTGCTGTGTTGATGTGAAAGTAGAAGAATGAAGTAAAGTGTTTTGCTAGATATTTCCATTACGAATGCATAGGACAGTGTGATAAGAATTTGAATCTCAAAAGTTGTAAATCAAAAAACTCAAAAACCAGAAAAATGTAAAAGCACACAAAAAATAATAATAATAATATGTATTTTGCAACAGAATTTGAATTTTGATTTGAATTACGAGCGATAATATATATAAAGACGAATTTGTAAATATATAAACCTATAAAATAAAATAATAGTACTATATAGTACACTATCGCATAACCATATAGTTTTCAACAAAAGGATATCCCCCTCTCCCCTTTCTCGCCACAAGAACTAGAACGCAAACTTTAATCTCGAATAACTCGGGTGTTTATTATCCGATTGAACCACAATTCACAGCACTGATGAAGGTTATCATGAATTTGTGAATATATAAACCTATAAAATAAAGTAATAATACTATACACTATCGCATAACCATATAGTTTTCAACAAAAGGATATCCCCCTCTCCCCTTTCACTCAACTTGGTCGAGCTTGGTCAAGGTGAAACCCTTTACCTCTCTGAAGATATCAACTTTCAAAGTTTCGATGCCCCACAGTGACAGCAATAACAATAATAATAATAATGATATGATGGCTAATATCGGCAGTAAAAGACCGACGACAAATACAAATAAAAAAGAAGAAGTGAATAAACAACAACAACTATGAGTAAAATCAAATAGGATTACGCAAAGTTGCAAACGCATTATGTTGTTGTTGATTTTAGTTTTGGTTTAAGTCTGGCTTTTATTTGCTTTGATCGTATTTACCCCACTGCTGCAATGTCTGGCAATATCTGGCTATACTACTATATTTGATATTTGTCAGCCCGAGTGCAAACTTGACCTGGTTTTCGGGAGTTGCGAGTATACTATATTTTGTTCGCTTTGGCAGTGGCCATTGGGCAGTTGGGGCTGCCTGCCCCACTGTGTGGCAGCTTAGCCTTAATTTAGCTGTAATTACAAATTATAATTTGTTTTTGTTTTCTTTCTGTTGTTGTTGTCGTTGGTGGTGTCTTTCAGCTGCGGCAGATGCTCTCGACCAGGCCAATTAAGTCCAAGTGTCGCCTCCATAAAAAAAGTAAAAACCACAAGACCAGCAGCAGCAGCAGCAGCAGCAGCAGTGGCAGTGGCAACAGGTTGCAGGTGTTGCAGGCAGGCGGCATACAACGGCAACGCGACCAAGTGGCATCATTTGCGGTTGCAGTTAGCTGCGGCAGCTTGGCTCTCGCTGTGGCGCGTTTCGGGCGCAACGGGAAATTGGAAAATCGGAAACATGTTCTTGCCGCATCGCGGCCATTCTTGCCGCCAGCCATTGCCGCCACTTGCCTCGCTTATCGGCCTGCCCCATCGCCACCACCAGCGGCAGCGGGAGCGGCAGTCACAGCAAATTGTATGTCATGCTGGTTGGGCAACCAGAACGGCAATCACACTGGTCGCACTGCTGCTGGCTGTGGCATCAACATCAACATCAGCATCAGCCACGGCACTCAACACACCTACCCCTCCCTTCCACACGCCTCCCTCGCCCAGTCCCCCCGCCGCGGGCAGCATGCAAATCCAGACACTTGAAGTGAACTGCACCCGAGATTTGCTGGACATGCAGCTCACACTGAGTCGCACATTCCGTGGCCTGCTCTATGCCAAGGACTTTCCGCTGGAGTGCCGTGCACGTGGCCAGGATGCCGCCCACATAGCACTGCGTCTGCCCACCTCCGGCTGTGGTGTGCGCGCCGAGCCACTGCCCGACGGTGGCATGGAGTACACAGTGCGCATCATGCTCCAAATGGAACAGAAGCTGCGACAGAGCACCGACATCCTGCGCACTGTGCGCTGCCAGCTGCCGGCCAATGCGATGGGCATGCCACTGCCACTAAATGGTCGCGATCGGTGAGTTTATTTTTAAATATGCAAATAATAAAACACGGAAGGCTACAGTCGGATGTAGCCGACAGTAGGAGACACTGCACTTTCCCTTGCAGCAGCTAATGCTAATGCCTAGAACGGCAACTTTAATCTCGAATGTCTCGAGTGTTTATTATCCGATTGAGCCACAATTCACAGCACTGATAAAGGTTGCCATAAGATCTTTGTATGCTGAAGCACAAGTTTGTATCTTCATAATTGTGGCTGTTATGGTGATATGATGTCTCTAGCTCTAACAGTTTACAGATCTTACAGATCTAAGTGTTCATACGGGCAGGACTTATTTGTTAAGTAGAAGAAGATCGCTGGCAACTAACGTAGCGGTTTTCTTATTAGTTTCATTTGTTCTTATTTGATTTGAGCATAGTTTTAACTACAGTTTCTATGTGAATTTATCGTCTGTAGCTCTAATACGTTCTGAAATGCTTGCAATTATTCAGACGACTAGACATTCACACTGACATGCAGAGTTTATTTGGCTTTAGATTTCAATCTTGGCCAGAATTGCTGATTCTTTGCAATTTGAAGTTTAAATTCGGTTGAAAATCACGGTATTCCGCCGACAGTTTTGCATTTGTGCATTTCTGCATTTCAATTAACATTTAATCACTTGTTTCCACATGCGATTTGCAAAAGATGTTGATTCCACAATTTTTGTGGTTTTATTTAACATGCATTATAACTATGTACATATGTACATAAGTTATACAGTGTGTTTCATAATCATAAGACACTTTAGAATTAGTTAAAAGAAGATTAATAGGATTCATGCAAAACCGATTGGTAGAGGTGCTCAAAAGTCAAGGACGATATACAATATACTATAAAAAATAATTCAAAAAAATGTTTCATCAAATGGTTGATGATGATTAAGCTTTAATCACCAGATATAATATATGTATAAGTGTCTTATGATTATGAAACGCACTGTAGAAGCTGATCAAGTAGTTATTATAGTCATTGAATTACATCGAGATTCAGCCCGAATACCTATTGATTCGCCACTGTGACTAGTCAATAACTATTGTTTATTTTGAATCCCTAACAGAAGTGCACGCATGCGAGCTTTAGCTGTAGCTGCTGCTGCTGCATCGTCATCGTCATCTGCATCTTCATCTGCAACACAGTCGCAATCGCAATCGCATCACATGGAGACGCCGCGTGTGCGCATTTGGCTGGAATTGGGTGGCCCCAATGGTTCCGGTTCTGTGGAAGTTGGCGTGGCAACCACATTGACAGTGCGCGCCATAGTCCCCGGCACGATTGGTGTGCGTGTGGTGGACTGTGCAGCGCTAGACGGATTGGGCGAGTCGACGCAACAACTGCTCGACGCACGCGGTTGCCCCATCGACGAGCAGGTGAGTCTGTCCCCCCCCCCACGACTTCTTTTTTGCATAACTATAGTAGTAAACTGGCATGAAAGATTCTGCCAGACAAGACAAACGAGCAGCGTTTACAAACTACCGTTAACCAAGTTAATTGATTACTGATGACGGCAGAGCCAGTAGTCAGTGATTATAATTGGCATCGTATCGATTGAAAACTTTCATTTTCTTATGATTTTGACTGCGAAAGTAAAACTGAGCGAAATGCGCATGAGCAACGATTCGCCATGCGAAATTCTTTTGGTCAAGTTGGCAGCCCCAAGACCAACTGCAACTGTTTATTTTGCAATCGGCAAACTGTGCGCCAGCGCCAGACCGAAGCGCATAATTAATTATAACGGTTATTACAACACCGAAACAGTCGAGTCAAAACCGAAAACTGTTAGGCGTAATTACGTTAGAACAGTTTACGTTTTGGCGCTTAGCGTCACTGAGCTGAAGCAGCCCATTAAGAAGCAAATGCGTGTGCTTCTTCTTCTGCGTTCTCCTCTCCGTTACCCCCCTCCAGCCACAGCCAAAGCACGCTGTTTACGCCTCTGCCCAGCGTTTGCTTCAGCTTTAAGCACGGTTGCCACTATTGGCATAATGGTGCCAAATGTGGTGTTTCTTTTTGCTGTTGATGCAACGGTGTTTGTTTTATGTCTTATTGGACTAAGTAAATTAGTTTATTTTATAATTGATCAATTCCTATAAATATTGAAGAATTACTGCAACAAAAACAATGTATTCTTAATTTGTTGTGCCTTGTTTTACACTCAAGTGGCAAGTGTGTGCTGCTGCTGCTGCTGCTGCTTGCGGCTGGCCGCGCCAACAGTTCTTCAGTTCTTCTTGAGTAAATTAGGAGGTCACAACAATTAGCCAACAGTGAAATACATAGCAATATATTTAGCGTTTAACATTTTGACATGCTTCCAGCAACAAGCAGCACCAACAACAGCAGCGGCAATGGCAATGCCAAGCTGAAATATGTACATATACTCTATGTAGAAAAAAAGAAGCAAAAAAAAACAAACATTTGCATTTAGTCGCCGCCGTCGGTGTCGTCGCAGCTTTGTGCACATGTCATGACAGAAAATGGGTCAAACAAATCTTCTGCCGCTGCCGGCGCTACCTATGCCACTGTCTCTGCCGCTGCCTCTGCCGGCGTCTCTGCCGCGCCATTGTGAGGCGCTAGCTAGAAAAATCTCACGGCTTAATTTTTATTTCTATTTTAACGGACACAAAAAGCCAACAAAAACAAAGCAAGAAAAACAGCAACAAAACCATTTGCATTTTATGTTTGTTTTATTGTTCCATCATTCCGTCAAGCCATCACACCCCTGCACCCCTGCTGCCCTGCACCACCACACCTTCGCCGTCCAGCAAACCGTTGTGCCATTCGCCTTCCGTTTGAACGCATTTTCATTTTCTTTTACGTTTAGCTTTATTTATTGCTGAAGCAGCGCAAATAATTTATGCACTAACTTGACTTATTTGTTCGTCTTCACAAACAAAAAGGCTTCTAGGTCAAAGTGGCGACCTGAGCTTTTGATTAAAAGTGAAACATTCTCCGGCTGCTGCGGCTGGCCCAGTTGCAGATCAGAATGTGACCCACATATGTACATACACACATGTACATGGATACAAAGCAAGTGCAAAACGTAATATGTGTATGTATGTGTGCAAGCCCTTCACCAACCTAGACAGCATAATTAGTTGTAGGAATCTAGATTCCAGAATGCAGATCTATGGCTGAGTCAAAGTAAGCTTGTACACGATCCACTTGTAATCCATCTGCGCACTGCACTTTTCCCGCTGACATATAATCAATGGCAATTGAAAACTGTACTATAATAATATGCTGCAGAAAATATAAATAATAAAATAAAAGAATCCCCCCCAGTTCCCATACCTCAAGTCAAATGTTATAATCACTCATTTATTTATTTAATTCGTTCTTAAAGGACAAACAGTTGTACAACACTGGCTTATTTTCACTACGTATACCTATGCATACATACATACATACGTAGAAATGTTTCTGTGTATGTGTGCATACTTGTCCTGCAGCCATCCGCATTTGTAAACTCATTTGAACTTCCGCAGCAATGTGAATAGTTTATGCATTATTGTTGTAATTGTTTCAAGTTTCTCACAACAAAAAGCACACTCGCACACACACAAACACACACACACACACAAGCATGCACGCAGCAATACACGTGTGTAAATTGAAACCAGGTAGCAGCGGCATCTAATCAACATGGCAAGTATCAAGTAGCAAGTACTAAACACCCCAAGTGGCAAAGCAACAACAATGGCAAGACGTAAATCACAAGAGTTTGAAATTTCATACATTTTCATATAGGGCATACATACATATGTACATACATACGTACATACAGTACACATAAACGGAGCTTGTAGTTTACTGCAGCATTGTCTTTGCCTGTGAACTTGGCATATGACTTTTTGTTACCGTTGCTCTGCCGTAACGGAAGTGCCAAATAGTGCACGTGTGTGCGCGTGTGTGTGCTCTCTCGAGAGAGAGGGAGCGCCCACTGTCACTGTCATTGCCATTGACGAGTTGGGTCAGGTCTTATGTCTTTTCTTGTGTATCTTGTGTGTCTTGTGTGTCGTCAGTGGCAATAAACAAAAATTGTATAACCGACAATAAAACGACGAAATAAAAAGACTGCTGTTGACACTAAGCAGCACTAAACAGGTCCAAGTACAAACAAGGGGCGAATGGAACTACTACTTCACTTTTCGCACAGTTGCCCAACACCAATTAGCTAATGTGGAGTGATGGAATGATGGCATGATGGAATGGTACTTTCAATTTCGACCTATTCGAGGGAATTGTGAAATGGGATATCTTTAAAAATGATATGTACATATAATATAAGCTTAAATTATACTATGAATACTAATTCCATGTTAACACTAATTGTACATACTACTATTTCAACTAGGGAAAAATGTTACTGCTTCTTTTTTAGTATCATTCAGGGCCGTCTGTGATCCCGTGGGGGCCTAGAGGGGCTATTCAGGGTTTCTTGTGTAGATTAGAATATTCTTTATAGATAATATGCCATAATTACAGCCTATGCCTGCTATCGGAAAGATTGGTTGAGCATCTATTAAAATTGTATTACGGTATTTACAGGTGATGCCGGCATTGCACACGCGATTCAAGCCCGCCGAGGAGGGATGGTCCAAGCAGCATGAGGAAGATTTGGTCGAGCGCACGTTCATGGCAACATTTCCAGCCTTTAAGTTTCCCGATCGCGAGCGCCTGCATGTAAGCTGTGGTGTCCAACTCTGCAAAGGGAAATGCCCAAATGTGAGTAAATGTGTGTGTGTGTGTGTGTGAATGCAAAATGAACTACGAAGTAAACAAGGCCTGAAATGCATATTAATTAATTGCAATGAAAACGAAAGTGTTTGCTGTACATACACATGTGTGTGTGTGTGTGCAGCGAAGCATTTAGTTTGTGTGTGTGCAAGTGTTGGGTAGCGCCGCTAATTAATGTGGTTATTGCACCAAAATGCACTGAACTGCAGCAACAATTGCCCAAAATGTTGAGTGTACTTACACATAGATTCATAGATATATCTGCACTGTTACTTGTGTGTTTGTGTGAGTCAACTCTTCAAATATATAGTGTATTACATAGTTTTCACCTTCTTCTTTAGCTTAATTGTCGCCTCGCCGAGCAACAACTGCAGCTGAACGCCGATCAGCACCTGGCGCGCATCGAAGTGTTCAACTCATTGGCCGTAACAGCGCCGCAGATCGAAGTGGATCGTTTGCGCTATGATCGACGTTACAATATGAGTGGTAGGTTTTTGCAATAATCGTTATTAAAATGTAACTGTAATTACCATTTCAATTGCTTTCAGTAGAAGATTACGTGCCGTTTGTGCGCCCATTGGCCAGCGAGGGTACGTTGTGTCTGTCCATCTCGAAGTTGGCCATTTCGTTCTGCATATTGGGATCAATATTTTTGGTGGCTGTCATTGTGGCCATCTTCTCGCTGATACGCACTCGTCGACGTCGACAAGGTCGTTGTAGTGGCATTGGCTTGGGCTTGAGCTTGGCTGGCGCTGGGACCACCACTAGCACCTCGAATAGCAGCAGTCGTTTGCATCGTACGGATATATGTACGTCCATGTTCTCATCGAGCAGCGAATCGGCGCAGTCTGGGCCACGTTTTGGTGGCAAATTTTTAATGCCTTTGCCCTATTATCCAACTAACTTGCCCTATGGTCGTGTCTATTAGGCCACAAAACAAATATTTAAACCTTATGTCTTAAGTGAACCGTTTTGGGCAGTGGCAACAACTATAGACTGATGTGGCTTCAATCTCAAATATGAAATTCGTTAAACGAATGCTCAACGAAAAGACCAAAATAAGTTGTAACTACTTACTGCACTTAAAAATTTAGTGGAAAGCGTCTTGAAAGCATTTTACATATTTGCTGTTAAAAATGCATTTTGATGTGCTTTCGTTGCGTAAATTAGTAATAACTGCAAAACTACACACTTTTTTTTATACATTTGTGATTAGTTTAATTAACAGTGCAATTGTAATTAAATTTAAATTTAAAATTACGCGGCCTTTTCTTTACGATGTTTATGGGATTTTGTGTAGGTTGGCAGCACCGTAACTATCGCAGCAATCAGCCTATCGCTTAGAATGTCTAGCAGGTGGCAGCACTGCATATTCGATTAGCCGATAACGATAGAATTCTTCGAAATAGCTCGAGCACGTTGTGTTGTCTGCCGCAATTTAAGTTTGTTTTGTTTTGTGATAACTGAAAGCAGGATGATGAAGTCGGAGCCAAAGGGGCGCAAGAAGCCTCCAACTCGTTACTTCAATGTGGATGCGAAGGCCGAAGAAAACGATGCGAAGCCCGTGAAATTGAAGAGCAAAAATCGTCAGAATTTCACTGGGGATTTTATGAAAATGCAATCGCAGTACAAGCTCAAGAAGACCAATCTACAGAAGCGTCCAATGCAGACAGAAAAGAAGCCACAAAAGCCAAAGCTATCACAAGAACAGCTAGATAAGTATTCACGTGGAGCTGGCGTCGAGGCGCGTGGCATCAAGACGCAACATTTTAAGTCGCAACAGCAGCGCAAGGAAGTCTATTTGGAGTATGCCACCGAACAGGCGGCACGTACAGAACTGCTGCTGCAGGAGGAAGTTGGTCACCTGGAAGCGGATGAGGAGGAGACCACGGCCAGCTATCGTCAGGCAGAAATTGTACAAAATGTTGATCTACAATCGGCAGCAAAGCACTTCGTACTCAAGTTAGATTTTGGGCCGTATCAAATGCGATACAACAAAAATGGCCGGCATTTACTCCTGGGTGGCCGACGTGGTCATATCGCTGCCTTTGACTGGGTCACAAAGCGACTGCACTGTGAGTTTAATGTGATGGAAAGTGTGGCCGATGTCCAGTGGCTGCATGTGCCCACCATGTACGCGGTGGCACAGAAGGAGTGGGTTTTCTTCTACGATAACAAGGGCACTGAGCTGCACTGCGTCAAGCGGTTGAACCGCGTCAATCGTATGGACTTCTTACCCTATCATTTTCTACTAGCGACTGGCAACAACACCGGCTATGCATCCTGGTTGGATGTGTCCATTGGTGAGCTGGTGGGTAATTTTAATACTGGATTGGGTGATATACGCCATATGTGCCATAATCCCAGCAACGGTGTGCTCTGCATTGGCGGCGGCAAAGGTGTCGTCTCCATGTGGTCACCCAAAGTGCGCGAACCACTGGTGAAACTACTCTGCCATTCCACGGCCATGACAGCGCTCACAGTGGATCCCAAGGGCTTGCATTTGGTCACTGCCGGCTTGGATCGTATGGTCAAAGTGTGGGACATACGCAATCTTCACGACAAACCATTGGCCATCTTCCAACTGCGTCTGCCCGCCAATGAGCTGGATGTCTCACAACGTGGCGTCCTGGCTCTATCTCAAGGCAGCTACCTGGAGACCTATACAGATCTGCTCAGTGGTGGCGGCACTTCCCACAGAGACAAATTACCATATCTACGCCAACGTTGCGATGCCTGCATCCACGGCTTGCGCTTCTGTCCCTACGAGGATGTGCTGGGCTTGTCCACAGCAAACGGCTTCCAATCGCTGCTCGTGCCTGGCGCCAGTGAGCCCAACTACGATGCGTATGAGGCTAATCCGTTCGAGACAAAGCAACAGCGACGTGAACACGAGGTGCATGCGCTGCTCGAGAAAATCCCACCCGAACTCATCACATTGGATCCAAATGAAATTGGTGCAGTGGATGTGCCCACGCTGCAGGAGAAGGTGGACGCCAAGCGGCAGTTGTTCCATTTGAAGACGCCCAAAATAGACATCAAACCGCGCCACAAAATGAAGGGGCGTGGCGGCAGCGCAAAGGCGGCACGCAACAAGCAAATAGTTAAGGATCTGCAGCGCAAGGTAAGTGTCACAAATGCCACATGATATGGTTGTATGCTAATTCTCACTCCTCTCCTCCACATAGGAGTTCATATCGGAGGTGCGCCAGATCAAGAAGGGTGTCATCGCTGCCCACAGACAAACGGAGGGTGAGGAGGACACCGCGGCCGGGGAGCAATCCATGGTCAAAGTCAAGAAGCCAAAGGCTGTACGCTCGGTGCTGGATCGCTTTAAGCCTAAGCCGCTGAAGAAATCCAAAAACTAGACACTAGATATTTTTTGTATGTTTATAGTAATTACTCTAATTCTATCCTAAATAAGAACAATGTTGAAATCTTTACAAATTTTGAGACTAAATGTATCTTATACCTATAGCAACTGTAATCTTTTCCTAAGGAACGACTGTAAGTTTTGTTTATTCATAGCTAAGCATACACTTGAAATAACTGGAAATCCGCTCGGATGACTGTTGTTCCACTTCGCTGAGCAGGCTCGGTAGCCTGGACGGATGCCCATGTTTGCGTGCATAGTAGAACATATTGAGTATGCGCTTCTGGTGTTCATAGCGGCGATCGTCATCCGTGGCTGAGTCACCGGTCACCTGGAGCTGCTCAATGTTGGCCAACACCCTGTCGGCGTGATGGACGAGTGCCTTCATGAAGACCTCGTTCTGCTGGCGACATAATGTCGACATGGCCAGAAGGGTGGCATCGGCAACGCTCGGCTTGAGCAGCAACACTGGCAGATAGTCGAGGAATGGAGCGAACTGATCCATGCCGCCGTAGGCTTCATAAAGTGCCGGACGCTGTACAATTTGGCAGAGCAGATTGAGTACGCGTGTGGTGACGCCCTCTCGCGTGGTGTACTCTTGCTCCACATACGCCCCTATGCATCCCTGCATAACGCTGCCCATTTGATGGGCCTGCAACTCCAACAGCGCAGCTCCATTGTCCAAAAGAAGCGCACGTAGTGCTGTGACCAGGCGCAGTTGCTC
Organism: Liodrosophila aerea; assembly: GCA_035045005.1. Lineage (NCBI taxonomy): Eukaryota > Metazoa > Arthropoda > Insecta > Diptera > Drosophilidae > Liodrosophila > Liodrosophila aerea. The sequence goes on along the minus strand of JAWNNL010000479.1, from coordinate 1,157,874 downwards.
GTCGGTTGTTAAAGAGCGCAACTGCCTCAGGCATTGACTGATGTAGAGCAGCAAATAGCCAAAGTGTTCACGCTGTGCCTCTTGGGGTTGCGGGTAAAAGTGACACACCAGCTGCACCACACGGAGATTTTGTGCAATGCACATTTCTCCGCCGGCGACAGATGTCTGCCACTTTGGCTTCTTGCGACGTGTGCTCGCTGGCATATCATCCGAGGGCATCTGCTGGTAGGGATAGTGGCTGTCCTCGAGGAAGGTGAGCATAAAACTCTTCGCATATCTGTCACGCAGCCATTTGCTCAGCTGGTGCGTCTGCTCCTGCTGGGAGGCCTCGAACTGGTGAACCAATTGCCACAGTTGCGTCATTATGTCCAGCAGCACATGCAGACTGGCCGCCGCATCTGAGTCAAGCAGTTGTTGTTGCTGCTGCTGATGCACCTGCACCAGCTGGGGTCGCACCTCCATCCAGTTGTCCTGGAGCAGCGGCATAAGTTGCTCCACATAGTTGCGTATCAGTTCATCCTCGTCCTTGCACTCCTGCTGCTGCCCAATCATCGCATGCAAACTCCGTTTGTCCATCTGGAACGGACTGAGCACATTATAGTACTGCGGACTAGTGTCATCATAGTGCACAACAAGTGGCACTGCGCGTGTCTCCCGCTTGCTCTGCTGCTGCAGCAGTGTCCCGAGTATCTGCTGCAGTCTCAGCAGCACCTTGGTGCGCCATTTGATGGTTGTCTGTTGACTCGCGCCCTTCTCTGGAGAGATCTTAACGATGAGCAGACGGTTGGCGTGCTTAGTGTCGTGTCGGGTGCGTGATATCATGTCAATAAAGTTGCTAATGATTGTGCCGGCACTACGCTCGGCAAGCAGACTGGCAGGCACACGCAGCAGGAGCACGTCCAGCAGCAACAGCGAGTCCTCCTGAATGGCGGGCTGCACGTGCGTCATGGCGCAACGCAAGTAGGCGGCGATTACATGGAAGAATGGCACAATTGCCTGCGTTGGTAGTGCCTCCAGCAGCACATCGAGCGTCTTGAAGGATTCGGCACGGACCTCTCGCTCGATGTCAAGGGCACCGGCTGAGATGCCTTGAAGTAACGTATTAAGATGTCCCTCAAGTTGCTCTGCTTGGCCGTACTTGACAGCATCCCGTACATGGCGCAACGCATCCGTGCGAAACTTGAGATTGTGATGTTTGAGCCGGGAAAGTGTTTCCTTCAGATTCAGCTGGTACTGATTGCTTCCTAGCAGCGACGGATCTCTCAGCTGTTCGCGTATTTCTATTTTACGCACTTTAAAGTCGGTTTTAGTCACATTTAGGCCTTTCGGCAATTTGGCTCCTTTCAATTTTACTTTTGCCTTTTCGGCGCGCAAATTCTTTTTATGATGTCCGCCCATTTTGGCAAATTAATACACAGTTATATTATTATGGAACAGAATTTGAATCGAGCCATGTGCTAATCAGAATCACCGGGTGAGCAAAACAAAATATCGGGCGATGTTTGGCGTTGCCACCTAGCAAACTACGTAAGCTATCGCACGACTTGGCGTTTTCGCGCCAAAAGTGATTTATTTGTGTCGTAATTTTTTAAACTGAATCTTTTGGTATAAAATTGGCTTTAGCCCATTTTCGTTCGATAACGTTGCCATTTCATTGGGTATTACACTAAAGATCTATTGGTTCAATAAAGTCCCTCGGTTTAATCTGATTTAGGTATCATTGCTAATTGGAGTTGCGCCCTTTTGTGACCCTGACAGGCGATGCCAATTACACAGCGTGCTGTCTGATGATGTCCACCTCATCCTGTGCTAGCGCTTTATGACTTTTTTGTCAACCAATTAATCAGGGCGTGTTCTATTCTCTATTCTCTAATATTGTTAGCAGTATTCCCCCCTGGCAATTAGTTTAAAACTGTGCCAAATCTATGCCATTTAGATAATACAAGCAGCTGGCAAATGCTTCAAGGTCAACCGGTTAATTGACTGTCTTCTCTAAATGCCTTCGTACAGGTTCAAAGTGTGATTAGAGCTTGAGCAATTGTTGGGATCAATAGTGCATATAGGTATGTAAGTATATCGCCCACAGGTTGTTAGTAAACAAAACTGGAAAGCAACAGTCGGACGCAGCCGATAGTAAGAGACCATGACGCAGATTTTAATAGAAAATAAAAACATAGTATCGGGTGGCTAATAATATTTGCTGTTGTTTGAAGAAGTTAATGAATGTTTCAATTAAATACATAAGATTCCCTTTTCTGCTATAACTTTCTTGTCGAAAGTCAGGTGTTTATCGACTCAGCTCGACGTACTGATCAAGAATATATACTCTATGGGGTCGACCATGCTTCCTACTATCAGTTGTACACGAATGTCAACTACACAATCCTAATAGACCCTTCTGTGTCGTTTTAAGGTACAGGGTCTAAATGCATTCTGGTTACATTTAATAGCAGTTGGTTAAGTAAGGCGTTTTTGCACAATTCATGCTAATGTCAACAGAATTATTGCGCAAAAATAAGGAGGCACGGCGGCAGCAGATAATCATAAACGATGACAGACTGGGATTTTGACGCGTTCGATCGATGCATATTTGATCAATGGCAGACAATTTGTCAATATTTGAGCAGGCTGTAATTGAGCTTTTGGGTTCTCCATGGTGTTAAATAATAAACCTCAGTAGGCCGGACTGTACAGCAGCTGGCCGCGTTCACACAGGCGCAACGGCTATCACATCTCGACACTAACCCATACTGGCAATCAACTAGTCAACTGCATCAAGGACAAGCAAAACTTCTACCAACATTTTTGAAGGTTCTGCACGCGCGTGCCCTCCTCTATTTACTATACTTAAACTAGATCGAAATTCTGCAAATTGTATACGGCTATGTAATTATAAGTAGTAACTACCCTACCCTACCATTCTATGGTGTAGTTAACTGTAACAGACAAGCATGACTTGCTGAATCCTTGTCCTTTATCAAATATTCTACTCATAATCTGTATATTGGTTTCTATTTAAATTATTAGGAAATTGTAAAAAAGTTGTCACGATATAATAATTTGTCACACGCATTTCATAAGTTCTTAAACAAGTTTGAGTTTCAGTAACGAAAATTTCATTCACACGCTATTCACATTAGTGGTGTTCCACTGTACCTAGTTCGCAGTGATAACGCGCAACGGGACACGTCAGATAGCAGAGTTGCACAGATTTGCGGCCCCGAGCTGGCATATCAAGCAACGGTAAACAGTACCAGCTAACAAGTGCAACAGCAACAGCAACAGCAACAGCAACAACAAAAACACCAACAAAATAAATCACACAATTGCGTCACACTAAGTGGCAACTCTGTATAGGTACACTTCGTTTTTGGCGCGCTCTCCAGTCGTATCGCACGCTTTCGCCGACAGTGTTGCCAAGTGTCAGTAGGTCAAAAGCCAAAAATAGCTAGTTTCTGTGCAAATAGCAAAAAGAAATAGGGTTTGCTCTCTTTACTGGACTGTATGATTCAATTAGACTATGCATTTATCAAAAGAGTACTTTTAGCTGCACAATGTCACATTGGTTGTGGCCTTCATATTGTTATTATTTTCAGGAAAGTATATGAAAAGTTTCAGGTTTTAATTAAAATCTACTCAAATCATTTATACATGTTCAATATATATTCGTAATAGCTTAAAATTAGGAAACTAAGCAAATATACTGAATAAAGCTAGATAGATAATAACTAAGCTGGTTAGATATAGCCAGAAAACCGCTATATGGACAGCACTAGCCGCTGCCGACGCCGTTACTGTCTACTGCGACAATTCGCCGCTTCAGTTAGTTGTAATCGAAGTTTGAACCTACGCGGTCGTGCTTTTTTTTCTGCCGCCTGGCTGCGCTGTAGTCTGCAAGCATATGTATTTCAATTCGTAACAGTTAACTGACAATAGCAACAACCAGAAAAGAAATTGAAGCGACAATTTTGTACATCTCCAACAGTTATTGTTGAACCGAGATTTTTGTTTTGTTATAAATATTTTTTTGCGGTGTATTGTGTGATGCAAACATATACATACTTATGTACATATGTAGTTTTATATACATGATTGTTGCACTTAGATGAGCAGCAGAAACAATATTAAGACGGCACTCAGCAATCAAATTATACATTAACAACAATGTGCTCTTCGGCCGGCAACAACAACAACAACGACAGCAACAGCAACATCAACAGCAGCCGTAGCTGCAGAGTAGTTAAATCAAACCCACAGAAACAATAACAACAAGGGAGACCAACAGCAGCAACAACAACAACAGCTGCAGCGACCATTACCACAACAACAACAACATCAACAACATCAGCAAAGATTCAAGTCAAAGCTTTGCAGCCGGCGACAGTGTCATCGTTCGCGTCGGCGTTGTGAGCTCAGCTTCAGCGTGCGTGTATGCGTGTGCATTGGTGTGCTAGCAGGTGAGCGGGATAATCCTGAAGCTTCCTTTAACTAGGATTAAGTGTGTGGTCAGCTGATGCTAGTTGGAAATGTGTATCATTGATTAGGGGCAACAGAGCGTCGATAACAAGAAAACCCTCTATACATATAAAGTTCTTTGTCCCGACTGACTGACTGATCAACACTGTACAGCCTAAACAGTAAGAGATATCAACCTAATTTTTTCGCAAGATGATACCTTATGGGCCCTAGATCTGCCCTATATGCCACAGCTAGACTTAGAGTCAGATTTGACTTCTGAATCGATACTATCCCAAGTTAGTAGTTGATTTGTTCTTTATGTTTTGTTCCTGTGGCAAGTCATCGCTGTGATTGCTGTGCGGGCGATATAAATAAATACTAATATGCGTAATGCTGCACGCACGATCAAATCTATGATGGCAGTTGGTAATTTTGGTACTATACTTATTAAAAAATAGCTCATACGGGTACCGTAGAGGATATATACACACATACTAGTAGTAGTTTACCACATGACAACAGATGATTCATTAAAGTTCCCGCTGCTCAACAGTTTCACTTTCAAGACCTGCATTTGCCCCTATACGCACCGGCATACCTACAGTTGGGCTTGCCTATAACGAGCCTCCATAGTGTTCAGCTTAGACAGTGACAGTAACAGTGTGTGGTAACTCTGACTACTATATACTGACCCCTTAACCTGTAGCATGCGATTTGATAGCATTGTGTTGTAATACACTGAGCGAATATTTGGCTACTTTATACAATTCATACATATATTTATGGCTATTATGTAGAAAGCTTTAATAAATCTATTAATCTATTGGGCTTGTTCAGTCTACGACTGTGTTCACTCTATTGGAGTGTGTTCACACCATCGACGCTGTTCATTCTATCAGCAAGAGCTTACTCTATCGAACTTATGTTCACTCTAACAAGTGAGTACTCCCTAAAGGGTGTGTTTGTTTACTCTACTGGAATGTGGACATTAACAAGTGTGTTCACTCTATCGAGTTTGTTCGTTACATCAAGAAACTTTATCCTTTTATTAACATTTAAAATATAGATTTGTATTTTAATAGTTCATATTTTATTATATTTTCACTCAGTTTATTTCTCAGTTGAATGCACGTTTTTTGGCTCAGTGTAAGACTCTACGACCCAAGCCACGTGTTTGAAGTCTGTTTTTGCTGGCTTTTGCTCTTGCAATTTTCTCGATTCTTGTCTTGTTGCTTCACCCGCCGATTTGCCTTTGTTGTATGGGCCCAGAGCAAAGACATAGCGAGGGATACAGAGGGGAGACAGGGGAGACGGCGGATCAAGAGCCAAGTTCGAGTTGCCGACTGAGTCCAAATGATGTCATTTGTCTTGGGGGCACTTGAAGCGAACGCACTGAGATCCGATGAAAAGCTAAATCATAGGAACTTTAATTATAATCATAATTAAAATTGCAAAAACATATAAAAATCGTTTGACCCGAGTAGTACTATATGTATGTATCTTTATGCGAATTTCCGCTGTATTGTTATATTTTCATTTCAACATTTATTGCTTTCTGTTTTATCAGTCTGACCTCTGACTTTATGCTCTGCTAACTTAAGTTAAGCAATTACTTATATACATACGACTATGTGCAGCTGCTTATGTGCTCGACAAGATGGCAAACAAGCGCTTCCGTAACGCAGATAATACCGTCGTATCTGATAAACGTAGTCTGGAGATACTATGCTTATCGCGGCTCTTCAGATAGATAGGTAGATAAATATTTGATCAATAAGAGACACAACTGGGATGGGGAAGAGTCTGTTTCGCTTAGTCATACATAGAACTAGTTGCTAGTGGACCAAGTTGGTTGTCATCGAGAGTGAATGTGAACGAATTGGCTCTAAACTGAATCAGAACATACCCAACTCTAATTTGCAATACCAATTTACTAACAGATTTAATGGACTTTAAAAGAAACGACACTTCCATTAAAATGCGGACTGATGTGCTCACAAATTAGTCACAGAATAATAGACAACTGTTAGTTTTACTCTAATTGGGGCTTAAAAACAGTCTAGTTACAATTTAAGTACAGTAGACTCACCTAACTAGTAACGAGTGTCTATTAAAAGCACTATTTATATTGTTTAAAATAATTAAAACATTCCTAAAGTTCATAACCGATATTTGTTTACGTTATTAGTTAGAGGGAATAAGTTTCAATGCATTCCCGGAATTTCAATATCAGGAATTCTCTACTCGATATTTCGCAGACTTGGCAAATTCTATATGCAAACTGTAAGATGTGGGAGTATCAAGTTTTACTGAGAGTGTGAGCATCAGGCATGACATCAAGCAACTTGAAGAGAAGAAGATTAGATATGCATATCTCACATAATGTTAAGTGTATGTTTATGCTTTTTAGCAAACTAAACTATATATTATACTGACAATAATGTCGTTAAATGTGCTTGAGGAGAAGAAGATTAGATATATCTGATATAAAGCCAAGAATACAGTGCTATAGAAGTAGTATATTACGTCTTTGATGTACGTCTTAGTTGTGGTATTTCGTATTTTTACCTACCTAAGTAAAATATTAACTAAATATTGTATACTATACTCGAATATTATAAATCTTAATCAATTATAATATTAAGCTTAAATTTGTTTTTAATCAATTCAATTAGGTAATAAAATTAAGAAATTCTAATACCGAACAGGTTGAATCGAAATTTTTATATTCTGTCTTCCTTTTTAAGCTCTTTTGTAGCAATTCTCAACTCACAGTTAAACAAACTTTATATACCTCTATCTAATGTATAGCTTACGTTTATTTGTAATCCATCTATACATGTCTTTATGTATAAAGACGAATGATGCCCAAAATTCATACTTCCTATCACATGTGCGCTTTGCTTGGCAGCGCTGTTTTCACACGCACAGTCGCTGCTCGCACACATACAGGCGTCACGACAAATGCTCAAGAAACAGGCTCTACTGACAATAGATACACTACACTTTATATACAGTGCGTTTCATAATCATAAGACACTTATACATATATACATATATTATATCTGGTGATTAAAGCTTAATCATCATCAACCATTTGATGAAACATTTTTTTGAATTATTATTTATAGTATATTGTATATCGTCCTTGACTTTTGAGAACCTCTACCAATCGGTTTTGCATGAATCCTATTAATCTTCTTTTAACTAATTCTAAAGTGTCTTATGATTATGAAACGCACTGTAGACTTTTCATATATTTATGTAGAGGCAGACAAATAAGTGATACCTCTTTCTTTAATTTAGGTACAGGCTCCCTTTCATTGCCATCTCCTCGATATACCCATGCGAAGCATTCAAGTACAGGCTCTAGCAGTAATGATAGACAGAAGGTCTCAATTATATGTTAGCTACACTAATTGATAACTAGACGTAACTCTAGTTGGAAAACAACATGACGTTTGATTGCAATTGAACCAGAAATGTATGCAAATTTATTTCAAATCAAAAATCAATTGGAATTCCGTAATGGAGCACAACTAATGACTAATATAGTGCCATTAGAATTTCATCAAATTGCGGAATGCAAACCCAGTTCTACTCTATATATTTTCACAGTAGTCGCTGTTGTTGTTGTTGTTGTTGCTATGACCTTTAGCTGAGCTTGATTTCTTGTAGTTGTTGTCGTTGTTTTTTAGTACATGTAATTTGTTTAAAAACATTTCCATTTAACTGTAAAGATTGCATTCTGTAATAACGTTTTCATTCCGACAAATGTGTGAACTATGCGCATGAAGTAAACACGGCGTAGGTGTGTGTGTGTGTGTGTGTGTGCCATTTAGTGTTATTTGTTGTTGCAGAATGAAAAGTTGTATCTCTGGGCTATCTACTGAATGCCTTATCTTTGTTGGAGATGACAATGTTTAGTGCTCAGCTCAGGGCCTTTGACTTGGCTCCAAGATGCAAAGAAGAAGAAAGGGAAAAACAGCACACACACTCACACACACATAGCGAAGAAACTGCTAACAATGATTGCAAACAGTACAAATTGAAAGCACCTAATTACGTACATACACAGAGAGAAAGAATAGGGTTCTATAACAAACTGAGACGCTTTTCATCTGGACTATTCCTAAATGGAGATAAAATCAGATATATATGTATATATGTGGTATATATGTATATTGGAGAAGTATAATTTCAAGACAGACTCAATCAATATTCCTGGTAAAGTACGAAAACGAAATCTTAAAACAAAAACTTTGTTCTTAAAAGAAAACGAACTCCAGCGACATTTTTCTGCTCAGTCTTAGATTTTTCGGCCTTAATAGCGGAAATTCTTTATGCCAGCTCAAATCTCTTGCACTTTTCTCTCAGTGTATATACGTGCAGTTGATTGCATTACTCATTCATCACATTTCATAAAGGTGAAGAGTATACGAGTCTGTCCATATAAGCACAGTATGAATCTATATGCATCCTACGGGTTTTAATGACACCACCTAATTCAGAGAGCAGTTTGTTATCTATCTACTAGGTTTAGTACACACTCTAGTATAGTAGTATAGTACTTGTATAGTTTAGTATATATAGGAGAAGTAATACAAACTACTACTACTACTTAAAGGAGAGCTCTCAATGGAGTGGATAGAGTGTAGGAGTACTAGGTTTAGTATACACTCTAGTATAGTAGTATAGTACTTGTATAGTTTAGTATACATAGGAGAAGTAGTATGAACTACTACTACAACTTAAAGGAGAGCTCAAAATCGAGTTGATAGAGTGTGGGAGAACCTCAACTAGTAGTCTGTGTGGGTTTAGCTGTAAAGGCACCCTGGAGCACAATTAATAAAACGAATTGTGTAAAATGTATCTGTAAGTTTATCTAAGCATTGACTTATAAGTATTTCGCACGCAGTGTCACCAAAATACTACAAGACTTAGGGAGACTAAAGACACTCTGAGTGGAGTAGCAAACTCTGGAGTAATCTATGCAGAAGTGCAGATTAATGGGTCACATGATAAGTGAAAGTGGGGAAAGTGGGGAAAGTGAGTGGCACCAGACAGGATATGGGAACAGGGACAGAACACAGAGTTAGGTGCACGCCATGTGAGCACGCTATCCGCGACCACGACCACGGACGATGGTCAGTGTCAAAGGCACAGGTAGCAAGGGTAGCAGGGGAGTGGGTGGGGAGGGGGGGGGGGGGTGATACTGACCAATGTTGTGGAAGGAACGGACGTAACAACAACAAAAATAAAATCGAACAACTGTCAAGAGGTTGAAAACTATTGCTGCATTAGACGCCCCAATGGGGCGTGTGTGTGTGTGTCTGTCTCGCTCTCGAGTTGACGAGTGGTCAGTTATTATTACAGTTATTGCTGCCGCCATATTATAGCGTGTCCGTTTGGCTGGCTCGGCGCTCTTTGTGTGTTTTTCCTAATGGCTCATGCGCGGCTAAATGCCTTGCTGTTTGAGCGATTGATGGACAGTTCAACCTGACCGACCGACTGACTGACCGACTGACCGACTGACTGACCGACTGACCGACTGATTGACTGGCGAACAGGCTAAGCAGCTAGCTAAACAGCCAACTGCCTGACTGTTCATATTCTGTTTTCCTTTCTCATTTTGCAATTCACATTGACATTCAGTCTGCTGCTGCTGCTCTGGGCCCTGGCCCGGGCTGGGGGTATTCCGGTTCGAGTCCGGGTCCGGGTTCAGGTTCAGGTACGACTCCTCGCCATTTAAAGGAGGCGCTGGCGTCCTGTCGTGCCGCACGATATGCCTAATTGCAATTTGCACTGCAATCCAATGGCGAAATGCTTGAACCAGACCCCGACATACTACAAAACATTCTACAATCCACACACACACACACACACACACACACACACACACACACACACCAGTCCAGGGTTAAATAATAGTAATAAGAAAAGCAAACAAGGTGAAAAAACGACTGCAAATATACCCTATGCGGGGAACTAAATTGCTCGTCAAATGCGAGGCATATTAAGCGGGCATTATCGACTCTACATATGCCATAAATCAAAGGAACTACCGATAAAAGGTTTTTCAGTTTAATTTCAATACAAATTCGAAACGTTTTATCGTGAATTACACAACTTTTGCTTATCGAAGAACTCATTATGCGAATCACATCAATAAAAATGTATATACGGGTCAAAACTTTTCCACATTTGTTAATCTCTCGAGTTTGTAATGAAATTGCATATTTTTATTATATTTTTCACTCTAAATACACCAAAAACTCGATCAACAGTGCACTGGAAAAAACACTAATGAAAATTCCTAATACTTGACTTAATTCAAGTCGAAATTGGTTCCTGTTTTAGTTTAATTGTTGAAATGGCTTAAATACATATAGAGTAGGTCTTTTCAACTAATAAGACTCCCAACTACCCCAAGTTTTATCGATTAACTACGAGTATAGTATGCCAAGCTGTAGATCCCGAGTTCCCATAGATAGATCTTAGAATGCATAATAAACCTACAAATGTGCTACAATTAGTCTCCAATATCTGTCTCTAAGTACTGAGTTCATGTAGATCGGCCATACCCCTAAAGAGGGCGGTTAGGGTATAAGTATAAGTGAGCAGATCTGTCACAAACACAGCTGCAGAGCTACCATGGGCTATGGGTGCCTATGGCTGGTGTAGGTAGTCGTCAGCCTTACTCTCCTTTTCTTCTGCTGTCTGTATTGGTATAAGCTAGGCATAGAGTATCCAGGGTATCTAAGGCAGATACACATGAAAGTACTGTCGATATACCTCGAGTATATCCACAACAAATTAGACAGAAACGAGTGTAGTGTGTGTGTGCGTGTGAGTGGTATGCTAGAATTGATTTACCGCAATTCCAATTGCACTGGTATAGTCCGCACATACGCACACACACCCACACACACACACACACACCCACACTCAATCGTATGTGCTGTCCATTAATATAACGGTCAACTAACTGGACAAGCGCTGTCTAATTCTATGCGGAGTGTATTGTATTGTGTGGCCAACATTCACAATATACATTACCCGAGTCGACATTGTCAATGTCGCAAATGGATATTGCCCCAGACTGGACACTGGACACTGGACAGTGGACAGTGGACAGTGGTGCGAGTGCAAAAACTATTTATGACTTGCAGCCATGCCTTGGTATAATACAATTAACTACAATTAACAAGTTAATTAAAAGCCAAAGGAGCGACACTAATACCTCTTTTTACGCAGCATAACTAATCATTTCGAGAAAGCAAAGTTTAGTTGAAACAATGTGTGCCTTAATGGGCATCAATCAAAAGGACTGATTGAAGGAGTATATTAATAGATGTAGGCCTATAAACTATAGCTAAACTGTGTGTTGGAGAGTGTAACAAGAAGAAGACGAGAAGAGTAAAAAGTCACTGAAATGGATGAAGGAATATTAATCTTAATATACTATATTCCTCTTTCTATTCCATTCATTTATTTGAGTTCCATAAACTATCGTTATCGAAGCCAGCTCTTTGTTATCGAAATCTATGTGTTAGAGAGTGTAACAAGAAGAAAACAAAAAGAGTAAAAAGTCACTGAAATGGATGAAGGAATACTATGCTTCTTAATATACTATATTCCTCTTTCTATTCCATTCACTTAATGGAATTTTATATTTTGTTCGCAGTTCCATTAACTATCGTTATCGAAGGCAGCTCTTTGTTATCGAAATCTATGTGTTGGAGAGCGTAACAAGAAGAAGACAAGAGAAGTAAAAAGTTACTGAAATGGATGAAATGAATACAATACTTCTCGATATACTATATTCCTCTTTCTATTCGATTCATTTATTTTAGTTTTATATTTTGTTCGCAGTTCCATTAACTATCGTTATCGAAGTCAGCTCTTTGCTATCGAAATAATTTCTATAGAAAATCCTTTTTTTATCGAAATATCTGTCAAAATACGGCCACACTAATCGCTTCATACTGAACCTTGATAGATATTACTCTTCTTCTACCTATCTAAAATCTATCTTGTGATTTTTGATAATTGAATGAGGATACAGCATAATAAACCTGACCAAAATGTTGTCTAGTTTAGAAAAGAGAGAGATTTAGTATGAGTTTCCCACTTTTAATTGAGGAGCCTTCAAAATCGTTCTCGAGGCAAACACAACTTGTGTTTGAGATTAAAAATTCCAGATTGTAACGAGCTCTCGACATAAAAGCTAATGACAGAAGGAGCTTAAAGCTCGTGTTTCCTTCATGTTTGAAATCTGTTTATTTAATCATGTTTTTCTTCCCAAATATTTCGGAGAACCTCACACCACTGTGCGCTGTCTGAGTCTATATTTTGTATTATTTTTTCGGATGGTTTGTCAAGCTGTGTGTGTGTGAGTGTGTGTGTGTGTGTGTGCGCGTAATTCCTGTTGTATTTCAGTTTATTGCTTTCGTAGCGGCATTTTTATTTTCGTTTTCGTATTTCGCTGTGGGCTTTCCCCATGGAAACATCCTTTTCTGTTATCTGGCGCTGTAAATCGCGTTTTTGGCATTTTCGTATCCTAGGGGAACTGCGAGAGGTGATTGCGGACACCCGACACCCCACACACCCCACACCCCACACCCTCACACCCTTACACCCCTAACACCTACATACATACGTGCAGTACGTGCAGTGGGAGCTTATAGCACGCAATTGTTAGCACGCATCACGCAGCTGGGCAACCTCATTTTTCGGGGAACATCCGACGACACACACTCGACTGAGACACAATTGCTCCACTTTTCAATTGTTTTCCATTTTCTCGGTGGCGTGCCACAGGCTCAACAAGTTGCTTGGCTCCTTGGACACCTTTTGTGTACCTGTGCGTGATCCCCGCACCCCACCAAGGCACTGAGAGAAAAACCCACATTATTGACCTTTCACCATTTCCCACTTCCCATTTCCCATTTCCCCATGTGGCGCAGTGCTTTATTCTTTTCAATAGTTATACATTTTTAATGCAGCACACAGACAGCGAAGCAGTATAATTGTCATTAGTTCAGTCTGAGTCCAAGTCTGAGGCTGAGGCTGGGGCCATGCCACATGCCACGCATGTGGTGGCACGTACAGACATATATACAACTTAATATTAATTGGTATCTAATTGTCAGATAGGACAGTACATGAAAGCGATACCAATCAACACTTTATCTTATTGACTTGACGAAAATCAGTCCAATGGAACCTGACTAAAGTTAGTCGCTACTAATATTAATAGTGTTTATTATACTAAAATTTAAAGAACGAAACATTATTATGGCATATTTAGCTCAAATATAGCTTAGACTTAGGTGATTCTCCTGAAGGATTTATTGTGGTAAAAATGAGAAAAAAACTCGGAAAGCTACAGTCGGATGCAACCGAAAGAAGGAGACCCTGTACTTTCCCTTGCAGCAGCTAATGCTGACAATACACACACACACACACACACACACTTATTACAGTGGATACACTCATTAAGTGGATGCTCGCTGCTCCCCCTTGCCTAGTACGGAAACATTAATCTCGAATATCTCCGGTGTTAATTATCCGATTGTGCCACAATTCACAGCACTGCTAAAGGTTACCCTAAGATCTTTGTATGCTAAAGCACAAGTTTGTATCTTTACAATTGTGGCTGTGTTGCTTTTTCACGGTTCATGGGGGAGGGGGGAGGTATCACAAATGCCTGCTACATACATTTCTGAGTTGCACAATCTTAATAATTCCTATATTCCTTTTTTCTAATTCCTATAATAATAGTTATATTGATATACATATGTACTTAATGCATACCCATTATAACTGTTAATATATTGTATAAAACTCTGATAGCCCAACTAGCTTTGAAGCTCATTAATTCCATTATAACTGTGTTTAATGGTGTGCTTGAAAATGATGCTCCATCATTTGGAATTGGAAAATGTCTTATAGTATAATTTTATGGACTATAGAAAGTCGAATACCATTATTAAGTTTTCATATTAAACTCTTTTCGGCCACGTTATAACTGTCTTAAACCAAATAGTATTTCAACTGGTTACTAGACTTTTTCAAGAATCTTTCAATCGCTTTTAACTACTATAGATAAACAGCAAATGCGTATTAGTCGCATTACGCTTTGATTCGGATAGTAGAACCAGTTGGCTTGGCAGTTGACTAAGCTGACTAAGGCTGACTGCTACGAAACTCGAAACTAGTACGCAGCTGTGATTGTGATTGTGATTATGTAATGAACAGGTTCGCCCAGTTCTCGCGCTGGGTGGGGTGTTGACCGAGTGATAAGACCATTGATAAACGCAAGCGTATTGACACAAGTTGGATAATGCATCAGTTGCACTTTCATTCAATTGTGGCGCGTTGTCAATTAAGACTCATTTAGCATTCACGATTTACGATTTACGATTTACCAGTTACCGTTTACCGTTTACCATTTAGCCTTTGCCATTCACGACTGCTGACTGGGCAGAATTGTTGACCTTCGCTGCACATTTACAGTTACAGCTGCAGTAAGTTTTCCATACAGGAAAACTCTTGCCGAATGTGTGCTAAGTTATTTATGAGAATTTTATGGGGTCCACTGGGCGTCTACGGCATCTACGGCGAGTGAACGCTCCAGTGAGCGTTTAGTATCTGGCCTCAGTCGGTCAGTGATTAATTTGCACGTGAGGTGTCTCAATGGGTATTGGGTGTGCTAATTGCGTCAAATCAATTGAAATTGATGCAGCATTCAATTGGATTCAACTGCAACAAAAACAAAGGCCCGCCACTGTCCAGCCATGGGAGCCAACAACGACAACCCTTTGAGACAGGCAGATGCCAGCGATGCGAGTGAGTGTGGAACACTCGACAACAGTTGTAATAATCTCTTACGTAATAATCTACTTGTGGATTAAGTCCAACTCGCAATTGACTCGAGCACGATTTGACTGCTCTTGGCACATGTTCTGGCTCTGGCTCTGGCTCTCCCAGCTGCTACGGTTGCCATGTTAAATGGATATTCATGTCAAGAAATTTGAACGTTCTGAAATTACGCATACGCCGCGTGTGACATGGCACATAAAGTATAAAACGCAATCGAATTATAGTATCTATCAAACTTTGATTCCAATTGGGCGTAACTCATTACAAGCAACGACCCTGTGTACTGAAATAACTGCTTATGAATAGATTTTTAAAAAAGTATCACTGGGATACATACACATGTTGCCCCCGTAGCTCTTGCTCAGATTGGATCACAGTCAATATTTGTAAGATAATTGACATCTTATCGGTCCACTTGGTAACTGAATGGATCACATTATATTAAGAGTTGAAAAGAAGTATTTAAAACATACATTTTTCCAAATTAAAACTCTTTTAAAACACAAATAAATGGCATAACAATGAGGTTATATAGTGGTTAATATAAGGAGAAATAAAAGATACTAGAGTTTGATAAAACTCTACTACTTCATAGCTAAACTAATAACAGATACTGCGAGTAAGTTAAGGTCAGTTTCTATTGAACTTTCCAGTTGATATTCGCCACACCTGGGAGAGATTTACTTCGGTTCTGATTTCCACCTCTCGAATTTGTGCAGGTTCAAGCAGTAATTTCAAGTACACTGTTTACTTATGAAGCAGTAATAGCTGTATGTTAAAAAGAATATTAATAATAGATGCACTCGACTGTAGGCTTGCCTACTGGCGATACTACTTATTGTTAACCCAAAGACAATCAACGCATTGCGTTAAACTCTCATGACTGACCCACACTCGAGGTGTGAGTCTCTCTAAGCCACTATATCTCCCACAGTCTATCTGCACACACATTCACTCACATAAGTATTTGCACAGTGCCTCATTTGCGGCGTCGTGCTGTTTCTTTTGTTTCGTTTTCTATTTTGGGATATCTTGTGTTTCTTTCTTCTCTTACTAGGTTTTTTCTCTATTTTATTTTATTATTTGTATTTAGGTATTTTTCTTGTATCGCCAAGTCGCGCTTACTCACCTCACGTATGCATAGGTTATGCCGTTTTGCGAAGCTATAAATAAAAGTTTCAACTATAGAGTGACTTAATTGTAAAGGTATTCCCTAAATGATGCAAGACGAATTTCTTTTCTATTCAGACCCTGTAATTTGATACGG
Source organism: Liodrosophila aerea (assembly GCA_035045005.1). NCBI lineage: Eukaryota > Metazoa > Arthropoda > Insecta > Diptera > Drosophilidae > Liodrosophila > Liodrosophila aerea. The sequence continues at coordinate 1,141,262 of JAWNNL010000479.1, read as the reverse complement.
CACAGGGGGTATGCATACATAGTTTCGAAAGATGGAAATGTTTAACAACAGTTTTGCTAATAGTCTTTCTTCTTTTAATGGCCAATATATTCGTGCTGGAATTTTTGTTTTGTGCGACCTGAAACTACAGACATATTTCCATTTTTAGACCCTGTACTTTAAAAACGGACAAAAGGGGCTATTAAGTTTGTGCAGATGACATTTGTGTATATATATATTATTGATCAGCATGACGAGCTGAGTCGATCTAGCCATGTCCTTCTGGCTTTCCGTCTGTCTAGATCTCGTAAACCTCCCCCCTCCCCCGTAAACCGCGAAAAACCACCACAGCCACAATAAATAAAGCTACAAACTTCTGCTTTAGTATATAATGATCTTATGATAACCTTCATCAGTGCTGTGAATTGTGGCCCAATCGGATAATAAACACCGGAGATACTCGAGATTAAAGTTGCCGTACTAGGCAAGGGGGAGTAGCGAGCGATACATGTACATAAGTCTGATATGTGTGTGTGTATTGTTAGCATTAGCTGCTGCAAGGGAAAGTACAGGGTCTCCTACTGTCGGTTGCATCCGACTGTGGCTTTCCGAGTTTTTCTTAACATGCATCTATTAAATAAGTTTCCGAATATTTCAGCATTTATATCCACAAGCAAGTTCTCTAGAGTATACATTTACATTTTCAATAATTGTAAATTAGATTTAATGTTACTTTATACAAAATGACATAAAAGTAAACAGAAAGATGCATATGTGTCTGTGTGTGTGTACTGTATCTCTTTCCATGTTTACCGCTCGCACTGTCTCTCTGCTCTGCATATCTCTCGTGTCTCTTTGGGTGCGCTTGCACTCGCTACGATCTCGATTCCGCATTTGTTTAGCTTTTGTTTTACTTACACACACATACATACATATGTATATTTTGTCGCTTTGCCATTTGTTTTGATTTACCTTGCTTTGCCGCTCTTCTCTCTATCCCTCTATTTCTCTATCTCTCTGCGATGTGCTGCTCTTTTCGCCTGTCATTTGTTTACACTTTCGACAGTGAGTCAGAGAAGTAAAGCTCTGGGCCAATCGGTTAATCGCTTCAATACGCACAATTTGTTGTTGTTTTCCCTTTTGTTGTTATTTATTATTACTATTACTGTTACTTTTGTTGCTGTAATTGCTATTATTAATACTCCATCAGTTTGTTGTGTGCGCTTTGCAAATAAATTATGAAATATTACGGGCACTTTCCGAGTAGCCGCCATCGGGCTTGACCCTACACACTCTCTCTCTCAGTGTGTGTATGCCGGATATGGAACACACACAGACACACACACACACACACACTAGGCTCATTAGTCAAGTTTGAATGGCTTCGATTTGGCTACAGTAATTACACTTTTGGCATCAGCTCAAGTTTAATTGCTATTAATTCTCATCGGAGCATTACGTACGTCATAGTTAATGTTGACTGTGGTCACAGTTCACCTTTTAGTTCTCCGCTACAACGTTTTTAACGCAAAATATCATTACACTTTTCTGCCTGTAGTAAATGTTATGTTGCCCATTAATACCCTGCAATAGGGTATATAGCAATAGGGCATGCACTAAGCTAATTGGATAATCAATTTTTATATAGTTTTAATGCCCTGCAAGCCCTTGCGATTAAGGGTATTGCAATTTGCTGAGAGAAAAGTCATTTTAGGATTTCAAATTCCAATTCGAAATCGCAAATCGTAATACTATAATACTAGGTTAGGTTAGGTTAGGTTGAGCAGTAGCTGAGGAATGAACCCCAGCTCACTTAGACCAAAAGAGGCCCATTGTGATACCGCATGGGCAAATTTAATAATTTCCAGCTACAATAATACTAATATCAAGGTAAATATTGTCCAACTAGTCTCCAAATCATTGCATATTTTTAAGACATTTTTTCACAAATTGTTTTACTTCAATTGAATATTATGAATATGTTAAAGTAATATTGATATATTGGGATGCCATAGTAAAACTTAAACTTCCTCATATTTGAGCGCATTTCAATATATTTGACGCAAAAGTAACATCAATCTGTCGTCGTATGGACAATATTACGCATACGCAGCGTGCAACCAGACTGCTAATTGCAGTTGCCGGCAAGATTGCCAAATGCAAATAGCCAAGCTAGTGCACATCAAACAAAGTTATAGTTATAGTTTAGGTTATAGTTTCAGTTTACCTTTCGACAACATACATTTCGCAAAAGTGCATTAGCTAAATGGAAAACACATGAACGCGTCCTTGGGCCAGCTGACAAGACTCCCACAGAGCGTATGACAGACAACGGTGTAAGACAGTGCGTGTGTGTGCGAGTGTGTGTGCAGTCAGTCAGTGAGTCATTGCGCCAGTGAGTCAATCATTTAGTCAGTCAGTCAATCGGTTAAGTTAGTTGCCTTGTTAGTTCACAGTCTGAGGGCCGAGGCGTTATCTAAACTAGAACCTATTGCAGTGATTCTCAAGCCAACGAATTGAATACTAGGAACCAACTCAAATAGTAAGTAGTACGTACTACATAGGCAGTGTGTTGATGGCCCATTAAACATTTACCAACTCATCCAGCGGCGATATCCGCCAGTTCGTTCAAGTTCAAATTCAATAACAATGTGATGGGGTAATTGAAAGTTTTCTACACCCGATGGAAATATTTCCACATGGCACCCGAGCCCAAGTTCACATCGAGTACCTTCACTACTTTCGGCTCCTGGGCCTTAGCATATCATTTACATGTCTCCTGGTATGGGAACAGCTGGGCCTTTTCCTAGGGCGAGTCAATTATTAATTTTTGAGAGAACACAAACTCGAAGCTCGAAGCAAAATATATAAAATAAAATACAATTGAAAATATCACATATCGGCAAGAAGAAGAGCGGATAGAGGACACGTAATAGACGTCGAGCCTATTGACCATGCATCATTATTATTCATATTCATTTTCGTATTCATATTCATCTGTATTAACGTATTGTCCGCTTTCACAGCTGACGGCAGGCTCGACGGCAGCAAGGCCAACACATGGCGTTTAAAGTTTCCCCAACAACAACAACGAGAGCATCAAGGATAACAAGAACGACAACAACAACAACAACAGCAACAGCAACAACAACTGCAGAAGGCAGTGTTCGCTGGCAGCGAACCGATCCAGCTGCAACGGCGCCATTAAAGTCCCAACCATTCGACTGCCCAGGCTCAGCCGCCTGAGTGATAAAGCAATAAACCAGCAGTTAATCCGTTATCAGTTGAAGTTTAACTAAACCTCGAGCATCTCTCATTATGGGCACAAAAACTCAGCCACAACTGACCAAAGGTGAGTGCAAGACACAACGTTCCACTCCCCAACAGGAGCAAGCCAAGCTCTTTTATTCCGTTTTGTGCATTATTATATATGAATTAAGAAAGTGACTCGACTAAAAAGTTTGTGCATCAGTGAAAAATATATCAACTTGGACTCTGTGAATAAAAAGTTTCTAGTTTTATTCGGCTTGGAATTCCCACAAAAGTGTTGAAGTGAACTTGCATAAAACCAAAGGATGATAACTAGATATCTCCAAAGTATATGTATGTCGGTTGAAGTACTTTCGTGTCAGCTACGCCCGACTGTGGCCTTTCCAACTGGTTTTATGGCAGGCAGAATTCCACTCATTGTTTCCACGAAATATGTGAGAGTAATTGAAATACATTAGAAATGTTTAGTTGGTAAGAAAAGTTAGATTGTAATATGACATATTACTATAAAAAGAAATTAAATATGAACTATAAACTATGCAAAAATAAAACAGACTTTCTGATATGGGCAAAGAATAATGCCGAACTGTGTGGATAGAAAATAAAAGAAATTTATGAAATAGTTGAATGCTTATTCTAAGAAGATACTAAGGTCTATACCCAGTCTATACTATACCCACTTCAAAACGAATATTTTTATAGGGATAAAAACTTTTATTTAAGGTCTTTTTATTAAGCTCTTAAACTGCTTTCGTTTTTGCAACTTTTAAAGCATATTTTTTGGAGGAATGCCTTTCGCATCTTACATTGCATTGCAGATGTGGTAACCCCTGCTCCTCAGGATTTATCTCTGCTTTGGCAAAGCTTTCGCATTATCATCATTGCCTTCTTCTGTTTATAAAGTAATATTGCAATAGAAATAGTTTTCAGACTTTAAAAAAGTACTAAAGGGTCTATTAAGCTTGTGCAACTTAGAAATGTATGTAACAGGCAGAAGGAGGCGTGACAGACTCCACAAAGTATATCTTCTTGATCACGACGACGAGCTGAGTCAATATATGCTGCTGCTATTATCGACGCCCACGGCAAATCAAAGTACAGGGTCTCCTACTGTCGCTTGCATCCGACTATACCTATTACTTCGCTACATATTCTAAGGTTGCGAAATTCAATTGGTTCGTAAAGTATTTTCAAATTGTTAACACATTTTCCACAGGGCGTAAAGAGACATGGTTAATACAAGATAGATAAATAGATATATTACATCAAAGCGATATTCGTAGAGGTGAAACTGAACAGTTGTTTGTTATTATGTGCTATTAATATTATTATAATTATTATTAGTAATACTGATTGTCGGCCTGGCATTGGCCCAGTTCTTGGCCAGGCTGGAAGTCTCGGCATGCGGCACGTTGGCCCTGACATGTTTATGCTTGCCACACTCCACGTGTGTCTGAGCTTGTGTGTGTGTGTGTGGGTGTGTGGGAGACACCTTAACCCTGGTCAAGGGAACGCAAAAAGAAAATAATTGCCCAAGAGCAAGGCAGGAGAGATACAAGAAGCGAATGCCGGAAAAAGTGCCACAATTTGTCAATTTATTACTCGCTGTATGCGAATGAATGAAATGCCCGATGCCCGCCTCAATGGAATGCCAACAACAACAACCACACTCGGTGTAACACAACCACGAGCACAGCAACAAAGTGTTTCAACTTAATGGAACCATTTCCGTTTTGTGTACTCGATTGCCGCCGCCGCAGTTGTTCAGCTGTTGTACCTGTAGTTCTGACCGTAGTTCTGTATATCGTTGCATACACCCTGTAAGCGTAGCACAGTGCTGACCGGGCATGCTGGATTCACTAGACATTACCACATTTTACTATAATATTTAGAGACACAATATTTGGCAGTTAGATGCCCCTATAGTGCAAGCAGATCAAGTTTGTGTTAGATTTTTTATACATACCCCTTCCCCAAAAACCGCGAAAAACCACCACAGCCACAATTTTAAAGATACAAACTTGGCATATAATGATCTTATGGTAACCTTTATCAGTGCTGAGAATTGTAGCCCAATCGGATAATAAAGACCGGAGATATTCGATATTAAAGTTTCCGTACTAGGCAAGGGGGACCAGCGAGCATGCACTTAATGTGTGTACATGTATACAAGTGTGATATGTGTGTGTATTGTTAGCATTAGCTGCTGTACAGGGTCTCCTACTGTCGGTTGCATCCGACTGTAGCTTTACCACAATAAATCCTTCAGAAGAATCACCTAAATCTAAGCGTGGTTGCGTCTTACGTTGCGATATGTGTGTATGTGTGTATTGTTAGCATTAGCTGCTGCAAGGCAAAAGTACAGGGTCTCCTACTGTCTTTCCATCCGACTGTAGCTTTCCCTACTTTTATTTATTCGCTTAGCATCAGCATGAATTTTGCCACAGGGTATCTGTGAGTCGTGCATACGCTTGCAGTTGTGTGTTTATGTGCAATACTCTAACATTAATTGATATATTTTTGCCCGGAGCAAACTTGCGCAATTCGTAAGTCATTTGCCCAAGTCGCCTAATGTCTTCCGAGATTTGTGTACTATACTATATGGATGTGTATATAATTAATATTACTACAATTACAATTATTTTCATGATGTTTATCTGAACTGGCACTGGCACTGGCACTGGCTCGTTGCTGTGGTTTCTGCCCAACGGTGGTTAACATGTCGTATACGCAATGTTGCGTTGCTCACCTGTTGCCCCTGCCAGTGTTTGCTGCTGCGTGTCGCTGGCAAATGAAATGCAATTGGAATTTTCGCAATCAATTCAAATGAACTTCAATCAGAACGAAATCGAAATCAAATCGAGACGAATTGAAATTAATCGAAATGAATCGAATCGAATCAAATTGAATGCTGCCTGCATTCATGAGTTGAGTTCACATTTTGTTTGTTTTGCAAATTTGAATTCGCAGTTTTCTTTCGCTTCAATAAACGCTGATTGTCTTCGAATCATAAATCCATGGATGTGTGTGTGTGTGTGTGTGAATTGCTGTAATGATTGATGATGGACAAGCAGAGAAAGTGAGCTTTCAAAAATGTTAACTTTATTTTCAATTTCTGTTGCCAAGTTCACACGCCCACATAACCCCCCTCCCTCTCTCCCCCTTTGCCAGTTCCTGTGGGACCATAATTACAAAAGCAATGGATAAGAAGGCGACACCCAATTGACATTACTCTGTGTGTGTATGTGTGTGTGTGTGTGTATATGCTGTCGGTTTGGCAATACATTCCCCAATATTTCGTTTCCGAGTTCTGTTTCTTTCATTTCTTTTGCTTTTGGCCTTTCGCGTTTAATTGTTGTCTTTTCACGTGTACAACGCTCACACACACACACACACACACACACACACACACACACACACACACACTCTCTCTCTCTCCCACTGTCTGCCTGCCTCTCTCCCACACACTTGGCATTCAAATTCACTCGGCATTTTGCTCATTTTTACGCTTGACAAACTTAACAATGCAGATTGACATGGCTGAGGCTAGCACGACTTGGTAATACCCTAACATATGTAGCATGCATAATGACAACAAGTTGAAGCTTAATCCACATCAAATAAGTGACAAATATAATAGAAACTAAACTAGACAAACAGTAACGACTCGTCAATACTCTTCTGCTCTTCTGCTTTATATGAATACTCCAAATTGTTTAAGTCTTTATACTATTTTCCAGTTACATATATGTAATAAATTCTATAGAATTTTATTCTATAAAAAATAACTGAGTAATGGGGAGTAAGGTAAGGGAGTAAGGTAGGGAGTGAGGAAGTGTAACCTTAGCCATGACCTTGCCTTAAGCAACTTCCCTACAAACCATCGACTGCAAATATTTTGTTTAATTTGTTTTATGCTCTGCAATTAAAGATGTTTGTAATAAACATTAAAATGTATTTTAACATAAATACATTTTAATTTAAATATTTAAATATTTTTTTTATTTAATTTAAATGTTTATATGTTATAGTCTGTTAATTCTCTTTCATAAATTACAATTAGAAATCAAAAAATTTAACTACACACAATTGTTAGCGTATTACCAATGCGCCCCAAACACTAGCGACACACACTAGCGACACACACTCACACACACAAACACATCACATACACATGTATGTATGTATGTATACTGTGTGTTGCATGCTTCATTGAAAAAGTAAAGCGGCTCATCGAGTCGTGTCGAGTAGAGTCAAGTCAAGTCGATTCGATTAAAAGAGCTCTAACGCACTGTCCGAGTCTCCTTTGGCTCTCATTTACCGTTGCCTCTGCTCTGTCTCTTGGCTGTCTCTTGCTCATTTCTCATTACTCATTTTCCGTTGTCCGTCGTAGTCGCAGTCATAGTCGTTGTCCTGGCAATAGCGCGTTCTCTTTATGTTGTTGTTTGTGTGTTTTCGCTCTCGCGATTCTTTCACGGCGTTGCCAGGCTGCGCCCGTGTGTGCCGTTGCTTGGTTCCCATTGCGTCAGCGTCTCTGTCTCAGTTTCAGTCTCTGCCGCTGCCACTGCCACTGCGACTGCACAGTGGGCCGAATCAAAAGAATAATGTCGAAAATTTTATGGCATAACATATTGAAACTGAAGAGATAGGCTCATATACATATACATATTCATATTCATATACATATTCATATACATATACATATACATACATACTTATTGTTTAGACCAGTCCACTATATGTAAATGACGCAGAAACTATCGCCTCACCCCTAACTAAGCTGAGCTGTAGTTTCTGATTTTTGGTCTAGGATCTCTCCATGTTCTCTCTTTTCCCTCTCTTCCCCCTCGCTAGAGTCGAGAATATAATATAAATATCATATAATATACGATAGATATTATCAAAATTATTGCAACCCTGACAATATAATTATATCAACAATAAAGTTATCGTGAATAATAGATTTTGCTGACCAGAGTAGGTATAATCAGGCCTGTTCCCATTTACGAATTCGTTCAATCGATTAACTTTTTGAAAAAAATGGGGTTCAAAATTTCAATTCATCGTTTTCGATTAGCTTTATATTTCGTTCATTTCGAAATAAATTAGCTTCGTGTGTAAGTACAATAAACATTTTCGTTTCTTGAAAACGATACATCGAATTTAGGAAGCCCTTTTTAATCTAAACGTAAATCGATTGAACGAATTCGTAAATGGGAACAGGCCTGAATAGCAAATGATAATGGATAAAATTAGATTTCACATTGTGACCAAATTATTACATATCCACGCCTTATATTGTTGCCATAAATACACATACTTATTTCGGTTGCTATTTTCATCAAATGTACCAGGCTTCCCATCGATATTTACTAGATACGAACTGAAGCCAGTTTTCAGGCAATTCAGCCCACTGTGCAGTGGCATGCTCAGCTGCTGCGGCGTCTTTGTCGCTGGCGTCGCGTCGTTTCGGTTTTGCAGTTTGCTTGGCAGTTGCCCGTTTGCTGTTTACCGTTTGGACAGCGTTCGTTTCTCGCGTTTATTTCGCGTTCCCGTGTTCTCGCGTTTCTCCCGTGTTTTTTTGTGTTCATTCTGTTTTGTTGCAGTCGGTTTCAGTTGATTTCCACCTAATAAAATGTGTTTAATTACACTAAGCGCTGTTCGATCCGAATATGATATAATTGCGGGCGGGAACTGGTAGACGAGTGATGTCCAAGGGGCGAGAGCAAAAGGAAAACAACAACAAATCGACCAAAATATAACACGAATAGGAAGAACAAAAAAAATAGAATAACATTGCAATAAGTGCAATTAGAAATGTGCTAAAAATGTACGCAAATAGCAAATATCGAAAACGCGACAACAACAACAGCAGCAACAGCAGAAAGGAAAACATTTGGGCATTTGTTGTTGTTGTTGATGTTGTTGTTGTTGTTGCTGTTGTTTGCATTGTTGTGCCTCCTCTTAACGTTGTCATCGTCGTGCGCTGCGAGTGATGCACCGACATCTGCCATTTGGCACCTGGCACAGCAGAAACACACACACACACACACACTCACACACATACACATGTTCATCTCTTGACCCTCTCCCCTCTTCCTCCACCTCCTCTGTTTTGAGTGTTTGCAGTGTTCTTTTTTTTTGTTTTTATTATTTATTTTGCTGCTGCCTCAGCATAATTATTATTGAGCCTTCATCGATTCGTTTGCTTTGCCTTCGTCTTCGCCTTCGCCTCGTTCGTTTCCTCGCTTCCCTCGTGTTTAGTTAAATTCTTTTTCACCCCACCTCAAGGCTTTGCCATGGTGACGCATGCGACAAAATACAAGTACGCTAGCAAAGAAATTGAATAGAAGGAAACAACACGAAAAATGCAAATGTGTGGAAAGCAAAGCAAACATTGTCATAAGGAGCAAGGACTCACTTTCACATGCGTGACTCATGGCGATGGCACTGTAGTGCCGACTAAAGGGCCAACTGCTACTGCAGGGTAGTAAAGGTACACACACACACACACACACACACTCGCATAGCCTTGCCGGCTGTTCATGTGCCGCTCTAACTTGCGCTCTCTGTTTAAGCGCGTTCTCTCGGCATTTCTGCATTACAAGCCCTCAAACACGGTAATCGAGACGGTAATCTGCCCTACGATTTTAAATTCAAGTCGTCGTTTACTCGATTACAAAGTGGCCAAGCGAATGGGAAAGTAATGCGAATCGTTGCTCAACTAAAGGGCCAATTGCTACTGCAGGGTAGTAAAGGTACACACACACATACACACACACTCGCACAGCCTTGCCGGCTGTTCATGTGCCGCTCTAACTTGCGCTCTCCGTTTAAGCGCGTTCTCTCGGCATCTGCATTACAAGCCTTCAAACACGGTAATCGAGACGGTAATCTGCCCTACGATTTTAAACTCAAGTCGTCGTTTACTCGATTACAAAGTGGCCAAGCGCATGTGAAAGTAATGCGAATCGTTGCTCAACTTTGTAAGAGTGTGCTATCTTTTATGCTTGCTCTTCTTCTTATTGCCAATTGCAAATGACACACTGTAAAAAGTGTACGAACTGCAAATATAGCAATTTTCAATTTATTTTGCATTTGAAGTTGTAAGTAAACTGCAAAACTTATTGCCTAATAAACCTTCCAGCAGATGTGTATACACACAAACACCCACGTACACACATATGTATGTACCTATATGCAAGAATAACTACTGACACGGTTTCGCTCACTATTTTGTCACCTGTTGCGCTTTTACAGTGTTTTACCCAACGATTGTGTCAGAATTTCGTTTGTTTCCCTGTGTGGAAAGCGTTTAAAGTTTTCATCGCATGTGCATTTGTAAACAATTTTCCACTGCTACCCTGTGTAAACTGTTGTTGTTTTAGGAAGTTTAATGGATTTAAAGTTTATACAAAAGGCGTATCTTAATAATATTGATATCTTAATATCTTCAACTATTCATATAATCATATAAATCAAACCAAGTGCTTCAACTCAAGCGAAAAATGTTTTGAATACTTATTAACACAGCAGTGGAATACCTCTATAATACATAGATACACACATACATACACGCGAGTGTGGCACATTTCATAAGATAATTATTTGTGGTATAACTTTTCTTTTTATTATTCAGTCATAATGCAATTTTCAGCTGAGTTTAACAGTGCACTTATGTCTCTTTATGTCACATATAAATCCGGCATCTTTTAATCTGCAGATATAGATAGATAGTTAGTTTCTTTTTAAGATATTCCGAGCGTGTTTCACAGTTTGCAAATGTGATTCATCTGCATAGTGAATGCAGCTACTCACATACCAAATTTACTGTCTCTAGTGCTTATAGTTGCAGAGGTTCCATATTTTAAACAGAGGAGAACCTCATTTATCGATTGCTCAAGAACTGATGAGCAGGCATATACTATAGTAACTACTATTAGCATTACGTTTAATGGACATACCCCACCGTTTAGTTTTTAATAGGTGCAGACTGTAAAAAAGGCTTGTGAAATATTTTGATGTCTTCCTCTAACCAAAATACGCAAGTACGGTAGGCACGCAGTATAACAGACTTTGGGATTTTGATGTAGTAGTTGAGTGTCATGAAAACGATTGAAAGTATAACATTAGAATACAAAAGTGCATAAGATGAATATTGTTTATGAATATCAAACAAATATATAAAATTCAATTGAATTTTCTGTTAATATTAATAAAAGTAATCACAGCGGACTCTATTCAGCCTTCAGCTGACAAGAGAGTAACTATTCATAGTATACTTTTGGGATTCAAAAGCCAGTAGCAAAGGCATTGTTAGCGGGTCTCCACTGTAGCTGTGAATACATTTTAAATCAGAGACGAACTGCACGCGCGTGTGTGTGTGTGAGTGTTGATTTATTTATTACTCATACGCCGCGTGCAACTTGGTCAACAAATTGATGAGAATCATTTGTGGCAATGAACAGCTGTTCTGGCTATTGTTTGCATTGGACTGCGTATGTGCGAGAGTGTGTGTGCAAGTGTGTGTGGCACGCGATGCCATCTGGAGTGCGGCAGGTTAAGAGGGGTCGATGTGGGATGCGCTTGCCTCTGCATTGACCCGAACTCATTAGTAGTCGCCAGTTGTCACTTGCCAGTTGCCAGTTGCCTCTTGCCACTTGCCACTTGGTGTTTGGTCTAATCTGCAGCGCGTGGCACGTGCCCCGCATTAAGCGACGATGACATACGTGGCCGAAGTAACGGTTCCTCTGTACACAAATTGCAGTTCCAAATGGCGTGTCCTCCTCTAAGAGTGAGCCAGAGCAGAGCATAAAGCCAGAGAGCGTGGTACTTAGTCATGCCCAGAATCAGCGAGGAAAAGTCGCCAGCTGTGCGCCAGCGACCCGATACGCTTGAGCTGTCCGTGCTGGGTGCACGACTGAAACAGCCGCCGGCGGAGGAGGAGGAGCAGCAGCAGCAACACTTGCGTAATGTCTTGACTGCTCAGTCGCCGCCGACTGCTCAGTCGACGTCCACGTCAGTAGCAGCAGCTGCAGCGCGTCGCACACGCTGGTTTCATTTCGCGCGTAAAACACGCTGCAGGCGACGTGAACGCGAGGCAGAGGAGCAACTGCAGCTGGCTCTGGAGCAGCAGGAGGACGAGGAGGAGGAGACAGAGCAACAGGCGCAACTGGCACTGCCGGAGACCATGAACATTGGCAACTCCATGCTGACCATTGGCAGCCCGAGAACACCCCGAGCAGCAGCAGCAGCAGCAGCAACAACAACGAACACAACAACGACAACAAACACATCGATCAATCAGGATGATTGCTTCTATAGTCTGGCCACTGTGGCAGCGAATGCAGCAGCAGCCCAAAGCTCATTGGAGCAACAGTACAAGGAGCAACCCGAACTGGCACAGACACAGTTCCAGTCACAGTCCCAGCCAAAAGTAAAGCCACGTCTGTCCATGTTGCAGCGCCTTGCCAGCTGGCGACGCAGTGCACCCGACACCCTGCCCAGCCATCAGCTGGATCAATCGGAACAGCCGCAAATCTCTGCCTCGGCTTCGGCACGGAATCTGCGCCGTTTGTCACAGATGCGACGACGACGCAGCTCCTACTATTTCTCGGGTAAAACCCAAAGAGCTTGGCTTATACTTCACACTTGAAACTGTTATTAAACTAAGTTTAATCCACTTTAAACTATTCTAATATACTTCTTATATTTTCTTTTTACATGCAGAAAATGAACGCAGAATCCGCGCCAATGACAAAGATTTCAACTCCCAGTTCAAATATCATGTAAGTTACAATTGATGAGCTTTATTTAAGTACAGTTTGATTCATTTCAAGTTCCAATAGCTGAGCATATTTATATTTATAAATATAAACTAAACTGGGTGTATTTACTAACTTACAATCTTGGTTATAGAAATACCACAAATGAAAGTATTTATATTTTTGATCAGGACGGCGAGCTGAGTTGATCTAGCCATGTCCGTCTGTCCGTCTGTATATCTCGTAAACTGTAATATCATATTTGGCAGTTAGATGCCCCAATAGTGCAAGCAGATCAAGTTTGTGTTAGACTTTTTATACATACCCCTTCCCCGAAACAACGAAAAACCACCACAGCCACAATTATGAAGATACAAACTTGTGATTTGGCATATAATAATCTTATGGTAACCTTCATCAGTGCTGTGAATTGTGGCTCAATCGGTTGATAAACACTGGAGATATTCGAGATTAATGTTTCCGTACTATGCAAGGGGGAGGTGCGGGCATGCACTTAATGTGTGTACATGTACATAAGTGTGTGTGTGTGTGTGTATTATTAACATTAGCTGCTGCAAGGGAACGTACAGGGTCTCCTACTGTCGGTTGCGTCCGACTGTAGCTTTTCTGTATGAGTTGTTCACTAAAGCATTTGCCACTCCCTTTTCAGAACAACTATATTAAGACATCAAAGTATTCGCTGCTAACGTTCCTGCCCTTCAATCTCTTGGAGCAGTTCCAGCGTTTGGCGAATTTCTATTTCCTCTGCCTGCTGGTGTTGCAGCTAATACCGGCGATATCCTCACTGACTCCGGTGACCACAGCGATACCATTGATAGGGGTACTCACGTTGACCGCTGTGAAGGATGCCTACGATGATATTGTGAGTGTGGATATGGAGTGTAAATGAGTGTAGAGTCTAACAGTTTGAATCTTTTGCAGCAACGGCATTTATCGGATTCGCAGGTGAACAATCGCAAGTCGAAGACGCTGCGGAATGGCAAACTGATTGAGGCCAAATGGTCGGATGTGCAGGTGGGCGATGTCATTCGCTTGGATAACAATCAATTCGTTGCCGCCGACACACTGCTGCTGACCACATCCGAGCCAAATGGGCTCTGTTTCATTGAGACGGCTGAGCTGGACGGAGAGACGAATCTAAAGGCTAAACAGTGTCTCATCGAGACCACTGAGCTGGGCGATCAGCATGATCTGCTGTGGAGTTTCAATGGCGAGATCATCTGCGAGCGACCCAACAATCTACTGAATAAGTTTGAGGGCACACTCATCTGGAAGAATCAACGATTCGCCCTCGACAATGAGAAGATCCTACTCCGTGGCTGCGTCCTACGGAACACCCAATGGTGCTACGGGGTCGTCGTCTTCGCTGGCGTCGATACCAAACTCATGCAGAACTCTGGCAAGACACAGTTCAAGAGCACCGGTGTGGACCGCCTGCTCAACTTCATTATCATTGGGGTAAGTGCGAAAGCAGTTAATTCTTGATGACTCTGCTCACTCACGACTGTTGTCTTTCTCTTGTTTGTAGATTGTGCTCTTTCTGGTGTCGATTTGCGCATTCTTTGCCATCGCCTGCGCCATTTGGGAGGGTCTGATTGGCCAGCATTTTCAATCATATTTGCCATGGGAGCACATCATACCGCAGGATATGATCGCTTCGGGTGCTACGGTCATTGGCCTGCTCGTATTCTTCTCATATGCCATAGTCCTAAACACAGTTGTGCCAATTTCCCTCTATGTTTCAGTAGAGGTATGTACATATTCAATTACATATGTATCTTTTTATGTGTAATCCATGTCTATCTTTGAGTTTTCTGTATCATCTAGGTATCTGTGCTTACCACATATTCATTCATCTACTTATCTAACCTATCTGTATATCAATCCATCATTTAGTACGTCTTTCTGTCTATTCCTCCATGCATTTGTCTATCTACCAATCTTATACCCATCTATATATCATAGTAGAATCGTACTTCTTTATACCTTTTCATTAATTCAAGGAGCTCTATCATTTCTCTCTAGGTCATACGATTTGTTCAATCGTTTCTCATTAATTGGGATGAGGAAATGTATTATGCACGCACCCATACATATGCCAAAGCACGCACCACCACACTGAACGAGGAGCTCGGCCAGATACAGTACATCTTCTCGGATAAAACGGGCACACTGACGCAGAACATCATGACCTTCAACAAGTGCAGCATTAACGGACGCACCTATGGGGATGTCATTGACCTGCGCACCGGCGAGCTCATTGAAATAACCGAGGTGAGTCTAAATGTGTCCCTTCTCCAGGTTCAGCTAAACTGACATTTATATACGCCATGTACGGTATCTGGTTTCCGGTTTCCGGTTTCCGGTATCCGGCATACGGTGCCCTGTGTCCGGTCAATCCGTTGCCCTCCGGTTAAACTGCTCATCCGGTTGGCTAATGAGAATGGATATGTTCCTATATAGCCTATGTGTTTAGGCAGTGAAGTTTGAGCAACTATCGTTAATACTATCGTTGTTAGAGTTTCCTACATCCTGTATTCTATATTCAATACCCTTTATATCTTACAGTTTATAATCAGGCCTGTTCCCATTTACGAAATCGATCATTCGATTTACTTTTTGAAAAAATGGGGTTCCAAATTTCAATTCATCGTTTTCGATTGGCTTCATATTTGCTCTATTTCGAAATAGATTAGCTTCGTGTGTAAGTACAATAACCATTTTCATTTCTTGAAAACGATACATCGAATTTAGGAAGCCCATTTTTTTCAAAAAGTAAATCGAATGATCGAATTCGTAAATGGGAACAGGCCTGAATATATCCTTTGCCTGAAATTGTATATATACCTAGATATATATAGTATTCTACATCTTATATCTTGTATCCCATACACATTACTCTTTATTTACTATCTTTTCGTCTATATCTTATATTTCACATCTCCCATTTTCTATATCTTGTATCCTATATCCCGTATCCTACATCTTATTTGTCCTCTATGTCTCCTACAACCTATTTTCTATATTACCCTTTATGTCTTAGAATTTATAACATATCCTTTGTCTGAAATTGTATTATCTATATATTCTACATCTCATATCTTGTATCCTGTATCCCATTACTCTTTATTTATTATCTCTTCGTCTATATCTGATATATCTGATAATCCATATCTCCCATTTTCTATATCTTTTATCTTTTATCCTATATCCCATATCCAACATCTAGCCTATACCCTTTTACCAGTTTCTTATATTCGACGTTGTGTATTATATATTTTGAGTCCCATATTATCATTGTATTTAGCCTATATATTATATCGTTTATCCACACTCTATAGCAGTCTCTATTCTAGTCTCTTACGATAGTATTAACGATAGTTTTCAATTGCTCCAGCATAATGAATTACAACTCTCTTGGAGATCGCACCTACCTTTAGAACAATAACTGCTTATACTAGCAGTCCCTGTAAACGTATTACAATCGAGCTCACTCGACTGCAGCCTTCGCAATTAACTAGACCTCAAATTGGTTGTGGGTACTGTGTCTGTCTCTGTGTTGTTTTGTGTGTGTCTGTGTGTGTGCCAGCACCTTTATGTTGTGTTTATGTTCTAGCGCATTCGTTAGAGTGAACAGCAGCAATGTGATTATATCGAAGTGTGTTCACTGTAGCGAATGCCCACTGTACCACACCTGCCCTCAATTGTACCGTCTTGTGCAAGCAACAACAACTCACATTACTCGTTATAGCAGCAAGCAATTTTCCAAACTAGCAGCAGCAGCAGCAGCAGCAGGCCAACAGCAGCAACAGTTGCTGCCACACCAACAGCAGCAGCAGCAGCAGCGAAAGCAGCAACATCTGCCCCCCCACCCACGATACTGGTGCACAAGGCAGAGGTGCATGCTCGAAAGAGTGCGGTGCTGCTTACCACAGCGGGTGGCACACAGCTGGCCAGCAGTGGGGCACAGTTGCAAGGTCATATTGCTCGCGGCGAGCAACTGTTGCCGGTGGAGAATCGCAAACAGGTGCACTATCTGTCGCCGTGCAGCCGCAGCGCCAGCAATGAGGATGAACTCGACGATCCGGGTGGACAGCGCCGGTATAGGCGTACCAACAGTGGCAGTGGGCGTGGCAGCAACAGCAGCAGCAGCGGACGCATGCGTCGTCAGCTGTCGAATCTGTCCACGTGCAGCAACAGCGAAAAAGTAATCAAATTGCATGAGAACCAAACACCAGAGCAACCACTGCAACAGCAACAGCAACAGCAAGACACTGCACCTCAGCAACATCTGCAGCAACAGCAACAACAGCCACAGCATCAATCCAAAACTAATCGCAAACTCTTCAACTTCAACACTCCCAAATCCACATCAACATCCACCACCACCGCATTCGAGCAGCCCGTGGCCAGTGACAGCGGTTGCTGTGCCCCCTTTCGGTATCGCGGCAACACCGCACGATTGCCAACAGCAACAGCTGCTGCAACAGCCACTGGCAACACTAGCGCACAGCAACGTTATCTCAGCACGCACCGCTTTGCCACCAATTGGAGTTCGTCAGCCCAAAAAGTGCACGTATGCATGTTGTCTCTCTCTCTCTCTCTCTCTATCTATCCTGCTCCACCTCTCGCTCTCCCTCTTGGTTGCTCAATATATCGTGTTGGCTTCTCATCGTATGGCGATATCGCTACAAGTATCGTATATCGTTTAGATCGTTTATTTTGACGAGCTTACTGGCTATATCGTACCATGAATATCGTATTGATTTAGTATTCATGTTATATCGTAATTACGATATACATACCTTATTGATATTATATCGTAATTGCTAAATATCGTACAAGCGACGATGCCATGAATATCGTATTGATTTAATATAGTATTAATGTTATATCGTAATTACGATATACCTTTGTTGATATTATATCGTAATTGCTAAATATCGTACAAGCGACGATGCCATGAATATCGTATTGCCTTAATATAGTATTCATGTTATATCGTAATTACGATATACGTTATTGATATTATATCGTAACTGCAAACTATCGTACAACCGCTGTGTCGCATTCACGTTATACCGTATTGGCGTTTGATCGTCTAACTTGACATTATATCGTATTATTCTTTATATCGTAAACATATTTACGCTCACATCGTATATTGAGTAATATTTAAATGTTATTTTTATTTTATTTAAATAATTTAGAATATCCTAGTGTCGTATTATCGTTTACCCCTATATATATATCTTGTCTACATAGTTGTATTATTAATCCTCTTCAATTTGAATAATCAAATGGAAAGTTAAAACCATTTCAAACCTTTTTTATACCGTAAATTTCGTATGTTGTAATGTTCCTATGTTGTAAATGTTTGTATAATTTATTTGTTCACATTGTTTATGCCCCAAATCTGCTGCTGATTAATAATTTCTCGCTCTATACTAGTTTTTGATCTGCCATATATCGTATTGACTCATCGTTATCTCAGCTTTAGTTCAGTTCTTTTTATTGGGCTTTTCCTTTTCGTATGACTGTGTGTGTGTGTGTGTGTGTGCTTGTGTGTATCTAACATCAGAATAAGAATAACTAACTATAAATCTAACTCTGTTGACTCTACACATATACATACATACACATACGATAAACAGCTTCGAAGTGCTTTAGTTTATTCGAATATCGTAAAGTGAATTAGCTGGCTTCTGCTGAATATCGTATGGCCACATTAGTTGAACTTACCCACTTACCATCGCAACGTAACATCGAATATCGTAAGCCTTATATCGTAACTAAAATCTGTTGCCTCGCCTCTGCTTCAATCAAAATAAATGCCCGCTGCTTTAAGTACGATACATATATACCCTGTATATATACTAATTATCGCCCGATTTACGTGATTCATGTGACAATACGATCAAAGTGAGATCCATCCATTAAATGCTTGTACAACTGTACTCCCGCACAGATTGTGGAGCCCATCGACTTCTCAGCGAATCCGCATCACGAGAGCGACTTTCGTTGGTACGACTACACGCTCCTGGATGCAGTGCGATCGGACGAGGAGCATGCCCACAATTTCTTTCGACTGCTCGCTCTGTGCCACACGGTAATGGCCGAGACAGTGGACGGCAAACTGGAGTATCAGGCGCAGAGTCCCGACGAGTCGGCACTCGTATCGGCGGCCCGTAACTTTGGTTTCGTGTTCCGCACACGAACGCCCAACAGTATTACCATTGAAGTGATGGGACGCCTCGAGGTGAGTGGATATATACTGGGTCTATCGGGTGTTTCACTGCACTTATATGTTCCCAATACTCACCCTATTTACACTCCTTCTAGGAATACGAACTGCTGCACATACTCGACTTTAACAACGTGCGCAAACGCATGTCCGTCATACTGCGGCGAGGGAACAGCGTGGTGCTCTACTGCAAGGGTGCTGATAATGTGATATACGATCGCTTGCATGGCGGACAGGAGGATCTCAAGGCTCGCACGCAGGATCATTTGAACGTGAGCGACAAGCACGCACGACTGCAGTATTCCGACTTACATATGTTCCTCCTATTTGCAGAAATTTGCCGGCGAGGGATTACGCACGCTGGTGCTGGCCGAGCGACGCCTCACGGAGGAGTACTACAACGAGTGGCGTTCGCGTCAGCAGGAGGCGGCTCTGTCCATGGATTCGCGGGAACAGAAGCTGAATGTCATGTACGAGGAGATCGAGAGCGATATGCAGCTGGTGGGTGTCACGGCCATTGAGGATAAACTGCAGGATGGAGTGCCCAAGTCGATAGCCAATCTGCAGAATGCGGGCATTAAGATCTGGGTGCTCACCGGCGACAAACAGGGTGAGCCTTTAGCCGATTACTACTGCCCCTACTCTAGACTCTAAACTTAACTATGTATCTGTGATCTCTAGAGACGGCCATTAACATTGGCTACTCCTGCCAGCTGCTGACGGATGACCTGGTTGACGTCTTCATTGTGGACGGCAGTTCTGTGGAGGAGGTGGAGAAGCAGCTGCGTCAGTTCAAGGAGTCCATCAAGATATTCGATCGATTTCGTCCAGGTGGTAAGCTACCCAATCCCCTGTGATTGATCAATCCAACTCAATCGTTACTCTATGTACAGGCACTGAGGCAATGAACCATTTGAATAGCGACAGCAGCATGGATCCCATGAGCATGACCATGACGCAGACATCGGCGTTCATGCAGGACACGAATGGATCGCCCATACCACAGCCGCCGCCAGCTATATCGGTGGTTACCTTTAGGTGGGATGCCAATATTAAGGATGATAAGGGCGGACCGGACAGGTAGAGGGCGCTTCCAGCCATAAATCCAAAATCCAATATCACAAAATTCTTTCTAAATCCCAAAGTTCAATAATTTAGAAAACGCAGTGAAGCTAAAACCAAATCAAGCAAAAAGTGCAGCTAGATTGAACACCCTGTATCTTCTGCTAACTCTCTGTATACTTGTGTACTATCTATCTACATATCTTCTACTATTTCAATTCATATTTTTGTTTGTAATTTACCCGAATGCATCGATCGATCGATAACCAGAGCTCAGCTGCAGCTTAGCCCAATGAGCCAAGAGTCGTACTAGTATATTTGTATCTCACTTAATATATGACTTATACTTAGCTAGTTAGTTAGCATAACTCTTAATCAATCTCTCTATCGTAGTGTGTTTATTGCCAAGGATGTTACCCCTCTATTGGTACTTGTTCCGCCCGTCAAGTAAAGCAAAACCGAAACCAAAAACAAAACAAATCATTTTACTCGATACAAATTATTCAGTTGATTCGTTAATTCGTTCTTTGTTCCTCATGATGATTTAATATTGTAACTCAATGTGCATTTGTTGTGTTCTTCCCTTAGTTCCGTCCATCATGCTTCAGTCAATCAATCACCAAACGAACAGATACAATTCCAAGTCGAGCAATCGATCCACAAACAAACCAAATCAAAACACTATCAAAATTACGTATTCCTTCCGATTATTGTTGTTGTTGTGTTGCCATTTATACCTGTCGTAGTTCATCTCTCTGTTATTATCTGTCACATCAACTCCATTCCATGCAGCGACAGTGGAAGAGACATCTCTAACACACACTAACCTCAGCCACTCACCCTCTGTCTCATTGATTCCCACTCGTCACATTCGTCGCATTTCTGTTCCTCACTCTCTTTGCCAATTCTTCTGTATTCACCGCATCTTTCTCTTCCTCATTTCGCAACTGCAGCGCCGAGTGCAATGATCTGTTTGGGGATGCCGAGAAGAGCGAGGACGGCGGACGCAGTGCACCCTCTGTCGTTGTGGACGAGACAACGGGCTTTGCTCTCGTCGTGAATGGTCACTCGCTGGTCCACTGTCTCTCGCCGGAGCTGGAGTCGAAGTGAGTGCTCAATCGAAGTATACTTGCTGCTTAATTTCATATTCAACTCTTGTGCAGATTCCTCGACATTGCATCACAGTGCAAGGCGGTGATCTGCTGCCGCGTGACCCCGCTGCAAAAGGCGCTGGTCGTCGAACTTATCAAGCGTGCCAAAAACGCCGTCACTCTGGCCATTGGCGATGGTGCCAACGATGTCTCCATGATCAAGGGTGAGTGTGGGTTGTGCATGAGACTGATGCCAGTTCTAATCGATCCGATTTAGCTGCCCACATTGGCGTGGGCATTTCGGGCCAGGAGGGATTGCAGGCGGTGCTGTCGAGTGACTATGCGATCGCCCAGTTCTGTTACCTGGAGCGGCTACTGTTGGTGCATGGACGTTGGTCATACTATCGGATGTGCAAGTTCCTGCGATATTTTTTCTACAAGAATTTTGCATTTACGTTGTGCCACTGCTGGTACTCGCTCTTCTGCGGTTTCAGTGCACAGGTGAGCAGCAACTGTAACTGTTATCCACAACTGTTGTACTGATATGTTTGGATACTTTCAGACCGTATTCGATCCCATGTTCATCTCGGTGTACAATCTGTTCTACACATCGCTGCCGGTGCTGGCACTGGGCGTCTTTGAGCAGGACGTTTCGGATAAGAACAGCGTGGAGTATCCGCGTCTCTATACGCCCGGACTGAAGAGCGAGCTGTTCAACATACGCGAGTTCATCTACAGCGTACTGCACGGTGCCTTCACATCGCTCATACTGTTCCTCATCCCGTACGGCGTCTACAAGGATGGCGTCTCGCACAATGGCTACATACTGAGCGATCACATGACTCTCGGTGCTGTTGTTGCCACCATACTGATAGTGGACAATACAGCGCAGGTGGGTGTGCCATTGAGATGTGTAGCTATGGATGTGACCAGTGCATTCTCCTCTTAACCCCCAGATTGCTCTGTACACCTCGTACTGGACCATCGTCAATCATATCACCATCTGGGGCAGCCTTATATGGTACTTTGTGCTGGACTATTTCTACAATTATGTCATCGGTGGCCCCTATGTGGGCTCCCTGACGCAGGCCATCAAGGATCTCACCTTCTGGGTGACCATGCTGATCACAGTGGTCATGCTGATGGCACCAGTGCTCGCCTACAAGTTCTATCTGCTCGACGTATTCCCCAGCTTGTCCGACAAGGTAAGTAATTGGGGACAGCGTCGATGGTCGATGGTCGATAATCTCTTATGCTGATTCCTGTCCACACTCTCTTCACCACAGATCCGCCAGAAGTCACTGAAGAAACCACAGTCGCGCGTCTCCAGCGATGTGCGCCGTACTGCCTCCTCTCGTCGCGGACGTCGTTCGGTTCGCTCTGGCTATGCCTTTGCCCACCAGGTGAGAGAGTCATTTACTCCCTGCTTCACTCATCCACTCATCCACTCACCCGCCCACTCTTTCTCTACCTTCCGCAGGAGGGCTTTGGTCGGCTGATCACGTCCGGCAAAATAATGCACAAGCTGCCGCAGGACTTTGCCTTTCCACTCGGCTTGGGCACAAAGAAGACGCAGGCGTTGCACAACAATGTGGGATCCGCAGACATTGTGGCCGGCAAGCAGACGGCATCTGGTGGCGGACAGAATAATCATCACCATCACAATCACAACCACAACCACAACCACAATCATCATCATCACCATCAGAACAACAACAATATCAACAACAACAACACGAATCTGCGGCACAATCACAATAACCAGATACACTCGTCCATGGCGGACATTAGGGGTGATGGGCGTGGCAGCGGGGAGACGCGCCGCGACAGCGACAACACCGACGATCTAAGTCCGCGTGCCCCGTGCCAGGATCTGGATACAATCAATCTCTAGACTAAAACCAAGGACAACAACAAAGGAAACACCAAATAAGAGTAGAGAACCAAGAGGAGAGTGTGAGCAGAGGCCGCAAACTACAACAACAAATGTAATAGCTTTATCAACCATATAATCTATAGATAAGTGTGTGTGTGTGAGTGTGTGTGTGTGTGTTTAATTTAAATCATGTGAACCCACACAAATTATTTATTCCCCCTCCGAACTCTGTTCATTTTATGTAGGTTTGTTATTTTATACCAAAACAAGTCCAAATGTGAATCCTAACAGTAAATTAAGCAATGTACGATATACTCTGTAGCTATAGCCGATTTTGTCAGTGATAGAGATAATCAGGAGGAGTACTCCATGCCTTATTGATAAAAGAGAGTCGCAACTGTTCAGAGAACTTAGTCAGACGATGGTTAAAGCAAGTCATAAATACAGTCAGACCTTAGTCAGACCTTAGTCATAAAACAGTTAGTATAGATCAGGGTTAATCACAAAGGAAGCTATCGAATACACTGCTCAAAAGATGGAGGAGCCGATTTGATTACCTTCGGCTGGAGTTGTGAGAGCACGAGTACTCGATGAACGTTAGTCATTCACACATTTATATTTTTATATTAGTTACAGTGAAAAGTTGTGTGGAGTATTTGAAAGAGATACATATGTGATGTACTTGTTAAGTTGCCCCTTATACTTACTACTTACTATACCGAGTACTTACTACTATATTCCGTATCATTTCTAGTTTTGTTAAGGCATACATAGTTTCGATTTCGTTGTAGGCTCAAATATACCAAATGCAATAGTCAACACCATACAAAACTAGCTTGTATTATCTTTTAATTTAGGGTTATACATATTCTAATGTCCTTAACTGTTTCTAACAAATAACTCTATATCTAGATAGTAATCCCCCCTCTCGAACTTTCTACATTTGGCTGCATTTAAATGAATCCTACAAACTCTCCTAATGACCCTACAAGCCCCACCCCACCCCACCTTCTGTGTATGTGTGTGTGAGCAAGTGTGCGTGTGCGTGTGTGCGTGTGTGTTTGGCTTAAGCTTTAAACTTAAACAGAACCATTGAGAAACTGAAAGTGTACTTAAATAACTGTTAAATGTTGTGCTGTGCTTTGTATTGAAAAGAAGAGAATGAGAGTGGAGAGAGGCGAAACGAAGTATAAAATAAAATTACAATTAATTCGAATAGTACTTAAACATAACCTAAAACGAAAACGAAAACAGGCCAATTGAACTTACGAATTAAGTGAACTTACTGTGTACTACTACTGTTACTGTTAGTTCACACCAACACACACACTTTTACATGCCCATAGGTACGGTGCGCCCTCACTTGTGTGTTCCTAACTGAAGTGACTACCTAGAAGTGAAGTCTCTAGAGTAAATAGTATTAATAATAACACTAATGCTGATACCAATACCAATACTAATACCAATACTTTCATGTAATTGCAATCGCTAGTTTTAAGTATGCAAATGTCATTTACAACCACTGTGCGAGTGTGTGGGCGTGTGTGTGTGTGTCCGTGTGTAGTTCGTATTAGTTGTATGTGCTGGGATGCGATAGTATTCGGATCGGGTTTAGAATCTTATCAACGGGCTGTGGGTGTATCTTAAAGAGCGGGACAGTGGACGAATGCAAAGATCTATTAGGAATTATCATAGCTGTGTCTATAGATCGAACTAAACTACTTTAGATCTAAGTATAATCTGACAACTGGCGTCAATTCGACAGAATAAAAACCAGAAGACGAAAACAAACGAAGTTAAATTACTAAGTATATTTTTGCATGTTATTTGATATAAACTAGAAATATATTCAAATTGTTGGTATACTACAGTAGACACTCCGTGTGCGTGTACCATTGAGTGCTGTTTGTATGTGTATGTCTGTGTGAACGTTTTTTTTTTTCTTAATTCTAATCTACAAATTTATACGTTAAGCGTAAGCATTACATTTTAAATGATTAATATATGCGAATTATTTTCAATAAATACAAAAGTCGAAGAGTTTTACTACTATAAAAGATCCCTTATTCCACTCCCGGTCAACTAAATATGCAACCTGTAATTATAATTCAACTATATCTAAACAAATTGATAGCTTAACTAACTGTAAGTGACCGAATTGACCCAAATCAAGGCTGGTGTGCAGACCACGAGCTATTTTAGCCAAGTGCACAGCCTAACTTAGCCAAGTGCACAACCTTAGTGCATGCCACAACCCCAAATATATTGAAAGCTACACAGTTAACGGTTAATTTGTCGATTACATTTTAAATTTTAACAAATTTTGATTAGACCTACTTAAATATAATTGCTGCTTTTAGAAACAGATCAAGAAGTTTCAATACTACAGTGAAAACTTAATTGAGCGCAATTGCAAAAGATAATATCAGTAATCATGATGTTCCAGTTGAAAGTAGTTTTCACAAGAGTGTATTAGAAAGAAGACAACAACCACACTGATATTGATGGCCGTGAAGTACATGAATCCGATCAGAAACTCGTTGCACCAGGCGTCATTGAAGGGCATATGCTCGTGCAAGATGACCGTGGAAATGAACAGGACAATGGCTAAGACGCTGCCCACCAGCATCATCTAGAGAAAGATAGGAGAAAGTGTGGATGTAACTATCGTTGTGATATTACAAAGTTCAATATTACAGCATTGGATGTGATGAAATTGATGTCATAGGTACTCAGATACTGTGAACGTATAAGCACCATGACAACGAATGCATAGACTATGGTCAGCACAAGAGTCCACTTCATGTAGAACAGCTCCAGCCAGGTCAAATGCACACCCTGCTCACCCTCCACAATGTATGTACGCTGGCAGCGATCGCTCTCATCCGATGGCAATTGGTACTCCGTCGAGGTGTTGGTGAAGATAATCTTGTTCAGCATGTGCAGCGCGGCAAAGCAGCAGATCTGTGGAGATGTTTGATTAGCATCACGATGGAGCTGTATTCTCAGAGATACTCACGAATGCGCAGAGTGCCACAAAGACAAAGCTAACACCCATTCCTTTGCACATGTTGCAGTGGCAAGTGTCTGACATCGACTGCGATTCCTTCTACGGGCAGAGGATGCGTTTTGTTGCCGCAGCTGTTGCATTTCCTGTGCCACTGCTGCATTTGAGCTATCATTAAGCGCAGCTGCTTTGGCTATCAAAGTAAACAGTTCCCATTTACAAATGTTTTAGCGACTTTAATGCGTTTCTCTTAACCGTAAAATGTCAGTTAAATGTGTGTGTATATATATATATATACGTATGTGTGTGTGTGTGTGCGTGTGAGGGTGTGTGCGAGTGTGTATGGCATTAAAATTAGTCAACGTACTATGTGTTGTTGTGATGAGTTCTTTGATTGCCATCAAACCATCATATAAACAATTACTTTGGCCATGATCTAAACTGAAGCTGAAAAAACAATCCTAATATTCCCATTACCGACCAACGGCGTCTCCACATACATATGTGTCTATATGTTCCATTATTCGACTAGTGTCTATCATATAGAGTATCTCCCGTCTATTGACTAAATTTAACTCCAATATTGTTGACCCGCGTCTGCATATGCTTCAGCACATCCTCCGAAAAGTCCTCGATGTTGGTGTAGCGACTCTTCTGAAAGCTATAGATGTCCACCAAAAAGGCCAGCAACTGCTCCCGAAAATAATGGCAAATATCCCGGAGGCTCTCATTGGGGCCAAAGAAACCCCATGCCATCAAGGGTGATATCTGCTCCGATATAACATAAAAATGCGCCATAAATCCATTGGGGAACTTTAGCATACGTTTCTTGGCCTTTAGCACCGACCACACTGCTGTTGTGAGTGCCTAAGAGAAAAAGAATAATCAAGGCGTTAGAGTATGATAAACAGTTACAGTTATCAGCTCATCAGCTTACCGTCTCCTTGAACCCATTGGAGAGCCAACGGTTCTGCACAACGGCTGTCACACTAGCTGGCGGTGCGTCCAGATCCCGAAACGAGTCTAGTATTATAAAGTCCAGGCAAATGTCATAGAATGTCATGGCCTTGACATTGCGCTGCTCCAGTTCCATCTGAATGCACGGCCAATTATTGGTTTCGTGCAGAAAATTAATCATATCCTCATAGCCGACCAAAAACTCTTTGGTATCCTTATCGCTCAGACATAGCAGATCGGTTAGTATTTGCCTGCCCGCATCGCAGATCCATTGGCCCACAGCGGGGTCTTTGAATAAGAATTGAAAGGCGAGTCGGACGCAATGCAACTTGGCCAAGTATTCGGTATCACTGTTGCAGTGCATCAATTCCGAACGTATCGTTCGGCAGGGCACTGTGTATTCATCGTGATGCTTGAGGGCTGTTTGGAACAGCGGATACTCCTCGTAAGCAGTCTCAATGAAACCTTCAAATTCACGCAGATCGGCCACTTGATCCAGAGCGGATGCGAAACTTTCCGCTGAATCAAAATTGGGATCGGAACCGACACGGCTCAGTACGCTGCCCGATTTTCGTGAATGTCGTTCATCGTCGTCATCGCCACCGGCGCCGATGCCATCCTCCTCGCCCTCGTCAATGGAATGTTCCTCGCGGAAGAGTACCGAGCGCTGATCAAGGAATAGCAATTCACTTTGCTCTTGCAGCGTGTATGACATCTCCAACAGATTCTGTATCTCACGACAGAATTCGGAGTCTTCGGCTGTTGTTAACGAAGCTGGAACACCACCAGGCGAGTAATGTGCCGCCAGGGCATCTTCCCAAAAATTGATTACTGTGTCCAGCGCTTCCATGCCCATCACGCCCAACTGTTGAGCCGTCAGTTGGGTCACGCCGCTGCCAGTCAGTTGTTGGTTCGCTGGTGCGCCAACACCAATCGAGCCGGAGGCCAGGGAGAGACGATCGGAATAAGCGACCATAGAGCCGACTGGACTGCCTGAACGAGCTGATGCTTTTGAGCCGGCTATGGATGTTAGATCATTGGGACTCCTCATGCTGTTTCGCGTGCGTCGTCCTGTATATTTTCGTGCACGTCGCATTGGCCGCGGCGGTTTTCGTCGCCTCAAAAACCGCGACAGAACACCCATTAGCGCTACACCCGCAGTCAGTGAGAATAACACAACCTGAGGGTGAAAATGATTTATTTAGCTATACCGCACTCTTGTTGTGGAAACTAAACTCACTTTTGTAGTGGTCGAGACCCGAAAAGGCATGCTCCATCCTGCCGGTATCAGACGCTGCATACTTTCAATTGTATGCGGACTGGACGTGTGAAGGATGTGGATGTGTGTGTGCTTTGAGGTTAAACAGCGCTGGTCCAGTTACGCGCGCAACTTTTAAGTTGCGTGCACATTGGTCTGTCGTTTTTCTGTGGCCACACCACTGTGCTTAGTCGCGTGTTGTTAGCCGTTTTGCTGTTGACCTTTTGGCACGCCTTTTATGTGGTTGACTGTCGCCTAGTTATCAATTCGGATTTTACATGTACAAATGCGTGAAGTTGTTTTGATAACAACCACGTTTTACTACTGTATACTTTAGTCGAAAGAGAGTCAAGTAAGACTTTCACTTTCCCGTTCAAAACAACAAAAATTGCATCACAATCGGAACTCCAACCGAACCAGACTGGACCAAAAGTGGTTCCATTCCAACCAGTTCATCTGAACGCCGGTTCACGCACAAATTGCAGCTACTGTTTTTATCTACAATTTAAACTTAAATGTATATGTTTTTATTAACTGACATTAATTAACTGGAAGATTATACATGATAAAATGAATTGCAGACAACATAATAATTGGTCTGCCCTGCCAAGGTAATATCGATATATCGATAATAGTTCACAGTGCAAGTCACCGATAAAATACCAAAATACATTAAAGTCTTTTGGCTTTCGATAAATTGCCTTCTGGCTGCTGCGAAGAAGAAGACTACAGCTTGCCGCCTTACCGTTTTCTTTTGAAAATACTTTTATTGAATAAACGAAACTAAGGACCCAAGAAAACGGAAAACTAAACATGAACAAATAATTAAGTTTGTATATTGATTTTATACCGCTTTTGAGTAAATGAATACAGTATAAATTTAATTCTGTCTTAACATCTTAATATAAAGCCTTAAAAGAAATTAGAGAATGTTTGCTGTTGAGAATAATTTAATTTGTAATATTTTTTATTAATGAATAAATTGGAATACAAAATGAGTGCCATTAGGCACAAGTGCAAATTACAGCCATAAGAATTATTAGCTTCTTCTCGGTTTTCTTTTAATTTGAAATTGGAAACTTAATTAAAATCGTAGTTTTAAATTAAACTTAAAAAATAACTCTGCTGTCCATGGGGCTATTGACGTTGTCTGCGCCAGATGCCACCGTTTGCTGCAGCTGCTCTGCCGGCGTCAAAGTCGACGTCAATATTGCTGGCTTTAAGCCCAGGTCTGGCAGTCGTACTTTAACGGCGCTGCCTAACGGACGTGTGTCACTGGCTCTCTGGCAATCGCTCTCTCTCTTGAACACTCACTCTCACTCCGCATAACGCACGTTCGCCCGCTCGCGCAAGCATCGAATGTAAGAAACAACGGTTAACATTTAAGACGCTTCCTTAAGCCAAGTTGCTTTTATTGTTGTTTTGTGTTCCCATTCCCTTTCAATGTTGCTTTATGGCCTCAGTGCGTGTGCGTGTGCGGTGCGTGCTAATTGAAGGCTCCTCGTCCCCTTCCCCCTCACCCCAGCGTAGGCGTGAAGAGAAACTTTTTTGACGCCTAAGAATTTTGGTTCGCCTTGTATTTGTTTTTGTTTTTGTTTTGTTTTTGTTTCTTTTTTATTGTGATTTTTTTTGGCGACAGAAATTGAATTGTGTGAAAGAAATTGAAGCCCGGCAAAAGCGTATGTTGAATTTAAAGCTGATTCGTATTTTATGCAAATTATTTTGCAGCTAACGGCGCCAACAACAACAAACAGCACAGCGATAAATAACAACATCAATAAATTTTACATTTGATAATCGTACTACAGGTAATTCATATTGATTAATAGTAAACTTGAGCAGAGAGAATTGAAGATCAAGGTTAAGAGCATCCTGACAGAGCGGCCGTGGCAGAGGCAGACGCAATCATATTGGCAGTGGCAAGGCCATTACTGCCACTGCCACTGCCACTGCCACTGCCAAGGTGAAGGTCACTGCAAGCGACGACTCGACGTCGGCAACAACTGCATGCAATTTATTGTTGTTATATAAACGAGAGTCTGTCAACCACCCGCAACACCCAATCACACAGATGCACACACACACACACGCACACACACATGGACACACACACTACTAACCCACTAAGCCACTGCGCATGTCTCTGCCTCTGACGACGTCACTCTCTCCGCGTCATGTCCTTTTGCTTGCTGTACTTTATGCTTTCTCTGCGATGCTGAGATGCTGGCGCTGACGCTGACGCAGACGCTGGCGCAGACGCTTCCGTCATGGCCGTCGACGCGTCGACGTCTCGACGTCGCAGCATTGAACTTGACAACTTGAAAATGGTAGAGACAGTCGAGGCAGACTGTAAACAGTAACAAGGTTAGTGGGTTAACATTGTCTCTCGGGGTCTGGGGACTGTGGTCTGGTCTCAACTCTGTGCAACGACTCTTTCTCCTACGCGGCACACACTCTGTCGTCGTCGGCGTCGCTGTCACTGCCAGCGTTGGCGCTGACTGCGGCCGGATTTAGAAACCCGTTATCAAGTGCTTGAAACTCTTGATCGTCGCGCTTGCGTTTAGCATTTCTTTAATTCCCTCCTCTCTTACTCACGCATCCCAACTCTCTCTCTCTCTCTCTCTCGCTGTGTCTCAGTGTGTGTGTGTCTCTGGCTCTCGTTCTGCCACTGTCCATTAAAATCCACTTACTCTGGTTGCATTTTTCCAGTGGCGGGGGGGTGGAGCTGGCGGGGGGTGTGGGTTGGCGCGCTTTCAATTTTGATTACTTTCCATAGCAAAGCCATTGCACATGAGCCGAGCCACATGCGAATCAGAAATGCATGAAATTTGTTGAAATTTTGTCGTCGTTCCACGGCAGAAGTGAAATTCGAATTCGTAGAATACAATTGGATGCAAACAAGTCTTAATTCGCATCAAATGATCCTTAGTGTTGTTTCAAATCAAAATCGAACTAGTATTAACATTCACCCTAAGACGATCAACGTTTCGCTTTAATTTTTTAGACCCTGCACTTTAAAAAAGTACAAAAAGGTCTATTAGGTTTGTGCAAATGACATTTGTGTGTAACGGGCAGAAGGAGGCGTGACAGACCCCATAAAGTGTATATATTCTTGATCAGGACGGCGAGCTGAGTCGATATCTATCTGTCTGTCCGTCCGTCCGTCTGTCTGTCTGTATGAACACCTATATCTCGCAAACTATAAACTCTATAAACGGCAGCTCAAGTTTATGTTTTTAATTTGATATCTCATCCCCCTCCCCCTCAAATTTGCAAAAATGTTCTTAGCATGTACAGTTTTAGAGTCACTGGATTCCTTCTCTGCATGAATAAAGCTTTAGGCGCCTTGAATGTTTGGTGCGATTTGCAGCTCAATTGGATAAGAAACATCGGAGATATTGGAATATCAATTTTCTGTAGAAGGTATGTGGGGAGGGGAGGGGGAAGCTACAGTGTACGCGGCCAAGAATTGATTTTAATTTTAGTATTATAGCTTCCATTTTTCATATTTGGCTTAAAACTATATTATTCCTTGCTGAATAAATAGATTTATTCTAGATATTGTTTGGAGTGCATCTTTAAAAGACTGTAATTAACATTAGTAGTAGTTCTTGGGGGAATCTTTAGTGCATATTCACTCACTTACAACTCGCAAGAGTGGCGGGGGTTCGATGACTCTGCACTAAACACAATATTAATTACATGGTAAGCCGCATTTTACACTTGACTGCAAGACGATGATGGATGTACTGACAAAGCTACAAATGATAATTACGACGGGATAGAGCCAGGCATTGCCCGGGTGTCAGAGGGGGGTGGGGGGTAAAGCCTTTAAGCTGACAACGCTGTAATGTGTGAGACAAATTCAAATAAAAGAGCCAAAACCAAAACCAAACACAAACATTTAATGATGAGTAAGGTGGGGGTAGGGGACGGGGCGGGGCGGGGCCTAACTAAGTGGTTTGTAATGCCAGGAAAAAAGTGAAATAAAATTGAAAATTACAACAAAAGTAGATGGAAAATTACTGAATAACCACGCAATTCCAACCTATGTCTGCCTATGTAGTTAGTTTTTCACTTTCACTGGCATAGCACAGAAATTGTGATGGGGTCGCTGGCATATACTACTACTCGGCGTTGCTTGTCGATGTCAGTGATGTTGGTGTTGGGCCATGGTGATAGTCATACTGTGTACCTACTATATAGGCAGAGGTACGGTTCAAAGGGGTCACCTAATGAGAGTGGAGATCGCTGCCCGCTGCTCCCTGCTCCCTGCTCTCTGGTCACGCTCTGATAACGCAGACTAGTTTGAAGCAGAGTGTTGGAATTCAACTTAACGGTTTTTATACACCTCGTTAACCCAGGCGGAAGTCGGCAGTAAAACTGACTTCGAATGCACTAATAGAATGTATTTCAAGCACTCTCAATTCAGAAGTGTGCAGAGAGTTTGTAGAAGAAACTCATTTAATGAGATTTTCCATAATTTTCCATAATTGTCTTCAACTTGATCGTTACAGAGATCCATTTACTCTTCTTTTTGTGGCCTTTATTCCATCGCATAGACTTTATTTCGAACATTCGCTGTTTAGATCTCATTTCATTCCCGCATTTTGCGTTATCCAGCTACGCAGAGTGGCAATGCTCTCATAGCCATCGGGTGCTTCACGGCCGCAGCTGCCGAGCACAAAGCTGGCCACGCCGATCAGCTGATTGTTGTAGACAGCGGGACCACCGGAGTCGCCATGGCAGGCACCTAGATTGGCGCCGTGCAGCAGGCATATGGTTGTCTCCGGTAATCTACGCATGTAACGACTGGTGCACTGACTCCGTGGAATGGCACGCACCTGCACGTAGAGCAGCTCTGAGGAACTGGGTCCACCATGATAGATGGCACCCCAGCCGGAGATATCCACCACGGTGTTGTTGGGCGGATCCACATGGGCCAGTTCAATGGTACTCACATTCGCATTGAATGGAATGTTCGATTTGAGACGGAGCAGCGCTATGTCATAGCCATTGCCTCCGGTGCCGTAGCTGGGATGCACCTTCACCTCGGCCACATCCACATAGATCTCGTGACTATTCAGATGCACGCTGCCCACTTGTACCGCCAGATGGGAGGCAGGTGTGCTAGACATTAGAGGGTGGAAATCAGTGGTGAATTTCTCCCTATTAACTGCTCCAATCTTTCAACTTACACATCGAGGCCGAATTTGACGCAGTGAGCCGCGGTGAGCACATAATTGGCCGATATCACGGACCCACCACAGATGTGCTGGCCAAAGAAACGCAACGACGCCTGATGCTTGAACTGCCCCACAGCGGCACGTCGGCCACCCACGATACGTGGTCCGATCTTAATCTGTGCCATGGTAGTCCCAATAAGGCCAAAGAGCAGGATCAATAGCTTCGTTAGCGAATGCATTGCTTAGCAGGTTGGTGAGCAGATCTTCAGCTTTCTACCCGGAAGTGTGCCTAATGCCGTTGCAACGCCGCCTTTTATGGCGTTGCTACAGGTCATCATCGTCATTCATGGTGATAATGGCATTGATCATGATCATTAATAATGTAAATGTTACAGAACGACGGATAGGTCGTGGTGGGTAGCTAGGTGGCAGTAGGTCTTATCGGTATCAGCCCTGTAAATGACAGCACCTTAATTGCACCCAAATTGCCTGTCAACCCGCTGATGACACGTGCCAATGGCTGAAGTACGCTTATACGCTCAATCCATTGCATCACGATGTAGATTAGTCGGGCGTGATATAACAACGAAAATCCCCGTTGCCGAGATAAGCCAAACAGCAACAAATCTACAATCGATTAGGATTTATCGATAAATGCAGCTTAAGGTGACTTATGGCCTTGCCACCTGATAAGCTCGTGGTGATGGTAGAGTTGTGCTTTATAGTTCCATTCAAGAATCTAGTTCATTCGTTCAATTCAAGAATTTAGTTCATTCGTTCAATTCAAGAATTTAGTTCATTCGTTCAATTAACGAACGATTCTTTGGTGTCGTTCACTAGTCTCGTTCACTTGACCTGTTCGCCAGTCTCGTTCACTCATCTCCTCCCTAGTCTCGTTCACTATAACAGTAAAGTGATTCCAGACAACTGAACGATTTCTTTGCAACATGACACAACACTACTTGGCATTGCCAAATATCGATTAGTACCTATCGATTAGTACCTATCGATAGGCACAGCTTAAAGTAATTTGTGGCAATGCTGTAGGTAAATTTATTGCACGCTTATTACAATTTAGCGTTCTTTACAATCCAGTCAACATGGTAAAAGACCTTGGCGTAGCCATCGGGATTGGAGGTGCCACAACCACCCACCACAAATCCGGCAATGCCAACGATCTCGCCGTTGTAGATAGCTGGACCGCCGGAATCACCGTTGCAGGCACCGTTGTCCGACTGATGGGCCAGACATATCATGTTGTCCTTATAGACAGCTATGGCTGTGGCGCACCTCGTCTTGGAGATTGAGCTGAGCGTATTCCATTTCAATTTACGAGGTATATCACCACCAGTTTCGATGCGACCCCAGCCAGAGATGACCACTGGGCTGCCCGCTGGTGTCTCTTCGGAGGCCAATGGTATGGGGCGTATTTGGCTAGAGAAGATAAGCGGTTGCTCCAGCTTCAACAGGGCCACATCATTCCAGAAACTGGTGTACTCCTCGTGCACGATAACCTCAACCACATTGATCAGCATGCCGCCAGTGAAGCGATCCAGGGTGCCAGCCCGTATGCTCAGCAGATTGGCAGGAGTACTAGTAGCAGGAGAGATGGGTCAGTGATGGGTCAGTATAGCGATTCGCTGTGAAAATCTGAATAACTCACACATCGAGCGTGCCATCCTCCAGCTGATCGCAGACACAATGCGCCGCGGTCAGTATGGTATCACGCGAGATTATAGATCCGCCACAAATATGAGAGCCCGACTGACGCAGCGAGATCTGATGTGGAAATTGTCCAGTTGTAGCTTCCTCACCACCAACTATACGTCCCTCAAGCGGGGAACTTTGCGGAGCAGGCAAAGCCAGCGCCAGAGTGGCACAACACAAGATCAGAGCACGCCACATGGTCAAAATTGCAAGTGGTTGCCTCGGACTGGACACTGCGTCTATTTATGCTTCCAACAGACATTCCTGTGTGTCTATATCTTATCGGTTTGGCTACTACTACTACTGCTACAAAATGCCGCGAATCAAGTGAATCTCCCACAGTGTTAGTACAGTGCGAATCTCTTGATTTTCATTTTAAATCGAAATGCGATAAGCCATGGGCTTTATAAATATCAATATCATCGCTCTGCCTGGTGTGTCGCAATGGCCATAAGTGATTTATAAAATTTCGATTGAATCTAATAGATTGATACTGGGGCTTATCCGTCAAGGGTTTTACCCCTGAAAACCATAAATTCATAGACCCAACAGCTATTCTAACGCTTTTTATGGTGCGAGAATTACGTGAATATTATTCCAAAGTTTACAATCTTCTAAATACTATAGGCTGTGACAGTCCGTAAATCAAAGTATTATTCTTTGAAATATAGATCATAAATAGATCATAACTTATAATTGTTTGGGGGATGAAGAAGAAGCGAACGGCAGGAAAAAGTAGACATCATTCGCTTTAAATCATAATTCCTATCACATGTGCGCTTTGCTGAGCAGCGCTGCTTTGACACACACAGTCGATCTTCTCACATGTACAGGCGTCACGCTTGCGTTAGTTGATTAGCTGAAAATGATGTTAAACTAAGTATAAATTGTTCAACTAAATATACAGTGAAACATTTTAGGAAGAACTTTAGCATTAAGTATTAAAAGTAAATAGTGAAAACCTAAGTAAGGAATACTAAATGAATTTAGAATTTAGAGTTTAGTATCAACTAGACTAGACTTGACTTGTACCAAACAACTATGTTCACTCTTATCGGAATCATATTCCGTTTTATGCATATCATAATTGACTTTTGTTGGCTGAATGACTCGAATGTTTTTCAGTAACTCAGTAACTCTACCAGAACTCGAACTCCAATATACTATACATTGATGTGAGCTAAAGAGAAAAAGTAGGGAAAGCTACAGTCGGACGCAAAGCTACAGTCGGACGCAACCGACAGTAGGAGACCCTGTACTTTGGTTTGCCCTGGGCGTCGGTAACAGCAGCAGCATATATGTATGAACATACTCACATACACATATACATGCACTTATACATACACACATACACACAAACACATATACATACAATTATTCGCTCAAATACAAACAATAACCAATACTCATACATACATTCATACTCACAATCAAAAATCACGCATACGCCCTAGTGGCCGCGTACACTGTGGCTTCCCCCTCCCCCTTCCACATGCTAAGTACAGTAAATTGTTTGTCAAATATCTCTGGTGTTTATTATCCGATTGGGGGGGAGGGGGAGGGGGATGACTTTTCAAACATTTGAAATAAACTTGACCTGCCTATGTAATACACGAACCTAACAAAAAAAGAATTAAGTCTCTAGCTCTTATAGTTTGCGAGATCTAGGTGTTCATACAGACAGACAGACGGACAGACGGACAGACGGACAGACAGACAGGGCTATATCGACTCAGCTCGTCGTCCTGATCAAGAATATATATACTTTATGGGGTCTGCCACGCCTCCTTCTGCCTGTTACACACAAATGTCATTTGCACAAACCTAATAGACCCTTTGTACTTTTTTAAAGTACAGGGTCTAAAAATCTAGAAGGTTTTGGCCAGTTCTATAAAGGTTATGATTACCTAAGACTTGTGCCAGATTAAGTGCTTTATATCAGCATGAATTGCCTATTGAAATTGGCCTTAATTATAGCAATTATAGTGCTACCGTTATCAGTGGCTATACTAGAGAGCTATCAGGCAAAATTATGAATAGAAAATGTGGTGTTCTATGTGAGT
This sequence comes from Liodrosophila aerea, assembly GCA_035045005.1. Lineage (NCBI taxonomy): Eukaryota > Metazoa > Arthropoda > Insecta > Diptera > Drosophilidae > Liodrosophila > Liodrosophila aerea. Next base: position 1,103,777 of record JAWNNL010000479.1, on the reverse strand, counting down.
CACATTAAAGAAGCTAGAACTGATAGTTAGTAAATATAGTAAATGATGGCATCAGTAGCTTCAACTCGATAAGGGAGGAACGAAAATAGTAGTAAACCTTGTCTATATAGAGTTTTATATAATTGTATCGATTACAAAGAGAACTAGATATTTCATTTAGTTGAGGAGTTGCTGCTGCACCCAGTCATTGTAGCCCCTGGCGAGTACAAATACATCGGGATAACGGGAGCCACAGGCGCCGACGACAAAGCTGCTGATGCCAAGAAGCTTATCCTTGTAGACAGCAGCGCCACCACCGTCGCCATTGCAGGTGCCCTCCTTGAGGACATGAGCCAGGCAGAAGTCTTTGGCGTCATCGTGGCCACTGAACGCATCCAGACACACGTCTTTGGCGGCAAAGGTCAGGCTAAGCTGGCGTATCTTGAAGGAGGATGTGCCCTCGGTGGTGGTGCCCCAACCGGCCACAGTGACCGCATCGCCAGCTGCCGGCAGAGCCTCATCTAGGCCAAACAGTGCAATGGGCTTAATGCGATCCGTCCACACCAGTTCCTGGTTCAAGGTAACCACGGCGATGTTGTTGTCCAGCGACCTGTAGTCTGGATGTATGGCATATGAGGCAATGCCAACAATTTTACCACCGGCATACTGGTTGGTGCTGCCCACACGGCACGAGAGGCGACTGATGTCCACCCTGGAGGCAAGTGAATAGATTGGTTAATACAATTGCTCAGTGGGAAGACAGTGGATGGAACTCACTTGACGCTATACCGGTACAGGCAGTGGGCAGCTGTTAGGACCTTGGTTTGGGTCAGTGTACTGCCACCGCACACATGTGCATTATCGATTCGCAACGATACGGCGTAGGGCGTGGCATCATTCAACGCCTCCTCGCCGCCCATAATGCGACCCTCTGGCAGCACCGCCGCGGAGGCGAGGCTGGCCAATAGAATGGCCCCAAGCACCAACTGCACTGGCATCTTCATCCTCGTTTTCGATTGCACTCTTTATTCGTTTCCCTTTTGCGTTAATTCGTTGACGAATCGTCGGTCAATTCGTTGTCGAATGCGCGCTGCAAATGCCGCAAGTTTGGAGTGCTCCTTGGCCATTTGGTAACTTATCGCCGCTGCTCTTGGCCAACTATAGCACTAAATCTAATCTTATCGCAGTCGGCAGCTAATTTCAGCATTATTATTGTTAATACTCGAGCAATAAATTCGCAATATAATGTGAACCTGATAAGCCATATAGAACGCATTCTATGCCAGGCACAAGCCCAACCATCCGCAGTGAGTGAGTAAACTGTGACTCAATAATAGACAACTCCATCCAGATAAGTTTCAGCTAAACGAAATAACCAATTCACCAGGCAATCGATATACAAATATTGTACAATTGAACTATGCTACTGTTGTTTTTATAGCCTAAACTTACTGGGGAATATTAGATATGTTAATACATGTAATTGTGCAGTTAACAAGGCAGCTCATCAGATTATATATATACATATATCCATTAGCTTGTAGAACAAGTTATGCATTCTTCTAGGAGTATTTACTTCAAAAAGTACAAAAGGGTCTATTAAGCTTGTGAAAGCAAGCTAGATCTCATAAACTATATCTACTCTTGATCATCTTTGCCCTGTCCGTCTGTCTGTTTATCTGGATAAACACATAGATCCCACAAATTATAAGAGCTAGAGACATAATTCTTTTTAGGTTATGTTCATGTACTGCCCTAGCAGCTAAAGTATAGTTCTGATAATCGATATCCCCTCGCTATACCCCTGCAAAACGGGCAAAATATTCTCTTAACTGGCACAGTTTTAGAGCAACTGTCTGCAGACTTTAAATGAACAATGGCTAAGAATGTTTGTCATCAGATATTAAACGGAAAAGAGAGACTGATGAAACACTTAGTTGTTCCTTTGTTTGAACAGCAATGTCACACACTAAACATACTCAAATTTATCCAATTTTAATCGAAAAGGATATGTGTATATCTAAAATCACGTGTTCAAGTTCTGCATCTACTTCTATTAGTGTTTTTTGGTTTTTGTTGATAAAAAAAAAAGTATACCTCAAGGAAATAAGTATATGTGCATGCAAAATATGTTCAGTTAGTACTAAGTAGAGGGTTCTCATACAAGTTTTCAAGTTTCGAATAGAGGTGGTAACCCTAGTCTTCCTCTACTGGGAATTTCCGTGGATTACTGCTTTTTAATCTACTAATGCTAGCGGGTTTTTCCAGCATGCTATCAGCGTGTTGACGAAACCTTTTTGCGCTTTCCTTAACAGCCAAAGAGGGAAGAACAGCTAGCGCTATCGATAGACCACAATGGAATTTACAGTCCATACACATATATGTACATATATATATTGCCTAAGTTGGAGCTTGGCGGTTTTATGGTCCCCTACCAAACGATAGTCTCAGACTATGCCCGTCCACCATAAAGTCACGCGTTCTATAGTTTTTCTTTCTTCTTTTTGTTTTCACTTAATATTTGTTGCACATGAAAAAAATGTATAAAAAAAAGAATGTTAAGAAGAAGCACGAGCACATTGTGGGCAGGCTAGCTTATTGCTTGTTGGCCTCGATCCAATCCAGATAGTAGGCGATGTTGCTGCTGATATCGGGATACTTGGTGCCGCCGGCGCCAAAGAAGAAGCTGACCATGCCAATCATGACGCCATTGTCGTCGACCACAGCAGAGCCATCGTCGCCACGTGAGACTCCCTCTCCTTCGGCGCTGGAGAGGCACAGGCAGTGCTCATAGCCATAGCCGGCGGATAGCTCACAGTATGGCTGGCTCAACGTATTGAAATTGGCCTTCTGCAGCCTGAAGTTGGAGTTGCCATCCTTCTGCTGACCCCAGCCGGCCACGTAGACTGGTGTGCCATTTGCTGGCTCCGGGACGCCCCCCTCGGTTGCCGTGGGCAATGCGATAGTCGCTACCTTGGAGTTGAGGGTCAAGGGCGCGCTGAGCGTAATGAGGGCCACATCATGGACAAAGTTGCCAAAGGATGGATGTATGGTCACCGACTTGACACCCACCAGAGTGCCACCAGCGAACTGATTGACGCTGCCCACGCGACAGCTCAGCTTGTCCACGGATAGACTGCAGAAAGAGGAGAATGAAATGTGGGAGTGGGCATGGGAATGGAGTGGTGGGTGGTGGTTCATCACTTACGGTGTGGTGCCCATGTCAGACACACAGTGGGCCGCCGTGAGCATCTGTGTCGATGAGATGACGTTCGCTGAGCAAGCGTGCGCCTGGTTCACACGCAACGATGCCACCCAGGGAAACTCCGCCACCTCGGCATCCTCGCCCTCCAGCAGGCGACCCTGCGGCAGGGTAGCGGCAGTGGCAATGCCAAAGACCAGGGCTATGGCCAGCAGCGACATACGTGAGGCAAACATGGCGTCGGAATTCGAACTGATTTGGCCATGCCCGATTGCTGGCTAAGCTGCTTGTTCGCTAGGTGGCTACCGCTGCTAATCTCTCCCGCCGATAAGCGTAACAAATTTTATGGCATCACGATTAGATTGGAGGCATCATAAAAATATGCGGCGCCCGTATAAAAGTGTTCGCAACTGAAGCGAGTTGTTTATCACAGTTTGGGTCCAGCATGTGTCCAGTTGCGTTGCTCGTCTTGCTCCTCGGAGTCACACTAACCACGGCCCAGACTGGCCGCATCGTGGAGGGTCAGGAGGCTGAGGTGGGCTCCTATCCGTACAGTGCATCGCTGCAGCGAGATGGAGTCCATGTCTGTGGCGTGACCCTGATCAGTGACCAGCTCTGTCTGACCGCCGCCCACTGTGTGACAGCTGGCGGTGGCACTGAGAGGTAACTAGTCACCAGTAGTAGTCCAACATCAGTTCCGGTTGCCAGTTGCTTCCGCTTTCGCTTCCGTGGCTAATCAATCAGTTATTTCCAGCTATCCGGCACGCAGTTTCCGTGTACGTGCCGGCAGCATACAGCGCCTGGTTGGAGGTCAACTCGTGGCCATCTCGGAGATTGTGGTGCACAAAGACTATGCCGATGGCCTTAATAATGTGGCACTGCTGGTGCTGGAGCAGCCACTCACGCTCAATGCCAACACACAGCCCATTGCGCTGGCCAGTGCAGCTCCAGCAGTGGGCAGTGAGTTCACCTACACCGGCTGGGGTGCCCAAACCAGTGGCGGTGCCTCCAATCATCGCCTGCTCGTGGGCAAACAGAAGAGCATCAGTGCATCCGACTGCCAGAAGCAGCTCTACTTCGAGGATGAAGGTCTACTCTGCCTTGTCTCGGCATCGGACTCGTCGGTGGCCACCAATGGCATGTGCATTGGCGATGCCGGTGCTCCGGCTGTTTACAACAATCAACTTGTGGCCATTGGCGCCTTCTATCTCGGTGGCTGTGGCAGCTCCCTGCCCGATGGATTCATGCTTATACCCCATTACCTTGATTGGATCAAAGAGCACACTCCTTGAATAAAACACCCGCATGGACTCTCTCGATTCTCTGTTCACATTATGGCAAATAGTTTCCATGTTCTTTTATGGCATGGCCATAAAATTTATAGCACTGATACGCAAAATGTTGGGCTATAAATTTACGTCAATTCCAGACGTATTTCAAGTATAAGCAAGTGTTTATTCGAAACTTGATAAGCATTACAGAGATTTAGGTAATATTTCGATTTGTTTTATTACAGATTTTCGAGTTTATATATATTTAACTTCGTAACGTTGGTTAACTTGTTGAGTGTTAGGTCAAGAGCTTCTCTTAATGTTAATTTAATAATCTCATTGATTAAGAAATTGTTTACAATATTATCGACCTTATACCACGGTATTATTATTGGTATTATTTGACCCTGTACTTTAAAAAATTTCAAAAGGGTCTATTGAGATTGTGCAACTCAGAAATGTATGTAACAGGTAGGAAGAGGCGTGACACCTCACAAAGTATATATATTCCTGATCAGGACGACGAGCTCAGTTGATATAGCCCTGTCCGTCTGTCCGTCTGTATAAGCACCCTTATCTCGTAAACTGTAAGAGCTAGAGACATCATATTTGGCAGTTAGATGCCCCTATAGTGCAAGCAGATCAAGTTTGTGTTCGATTTTTTATACCTCCCCCCTCTCCCACACACCGCGAAAAACCACCACAGTCACAATTTTAAAGATACAAACTTGTGCTTTAGTATACAATAATCTTATGATAACCTTTATCAGTGCTGTTAATTGTGGCCCAATCGGATAATGAACACCGGAGATATTCGAGTTTAAAGTTTCCATACTAAGCCAGGGGGGAGTAGGGAGCATGCACTTGATGTATTTACATCTTACGTTGAGATATGCGTGTGTGTGTGTGTATTGTTAGCAATTGCTGCTGCAAGGGAAAGTACTAGCTCTCCTACTGTCGGTTGCATCCGACTTGCATCCGATAGCAGCAACCTGATTGTACATACATACATGAAAAATCGGAAGCCAGTGACTCTAAAACTGTGGCAGCTGTGACCTGTCAAGGCAATACAATCTGAATAGACCCTTTTGTTGTTTTCCAAAGTACTGGGTATAAGACTATGATGCTTTTAATCAACCAACTGACATGCCTCTATAATTTGCTGTAGGATCTATTATTCTAATAGTTTAATCATGATAATAAGACTGACATCTATTGGCGAAACGTGTGGGCCTCGATAAGCTCAAGTGAAGACTGAAGTACTCACTCAACTGGACAGATAAGATACACGAGTATGATTTGCACTGGAAGGAATCTTTATTGACATTTTCCATTCTAATTGAGTTTATTCCATCTGCTTCTGGATCCAGTCGTAGTAGGAGGCAATGCTGATGAAGCGTTCGGGCAACAGGCCACCGCATTCGCCGAGCAAATCAGCACCCAGACCCACAAGGGTGTCCTGGTAGACAGCAGGACCGCCAATGTCGCCCGAGCAGATGCCCTGTTTGCGCTGATGGCCCAGGCACAGTACCTGATCGTTGTCCATGAACAAGGTCTCCTCGGTCTTGCACTGACGATCCGACTCCACGACGGCAACGCCGACCTGTAGGGTGCGGTACATGTCGGTTTCGCTCTCCTTGGTGCGTCCCCAGCCGGAGATGTCGACGTACACGCCCTCTGGAGGATCCTGCTTGGCCAATGGCAAGGCGCTGACATACTGATTGAAGACCAATGGCTCAGTCAGACGCAGCAGAGCAATGCCAGTCTTCAGCTCATTGTAGTCGGGATTGATAGTGATCTCCTCGACGCGTATGCGCTGACCGCCGTTGTACAGGTCCACAGTGCCGGCAGAGACCATGAACAGCTGAGGTGGCCAACTGGACAACAGGAAATATATGTATATATGGATACTTGTGGGATTCACCTTCACTTACGCTGTATCCTTGCCGGCGGAGCAGACGCAGGTCAGAGCAGTGAGGGCATAGCGTTCGGCAATGATGACGGCGCCACAGTTGTAGCTGCCTCCGATCGACAGAGCCGCCTGATAGGGCAATTGACCCAGGACGGCATCGTCACCGCCAGCAACACGCCCCTGTGGTCCGGCATTGACTGCCGAACAGGCAAACAGAGCGCCCAGAAGCACGAATGCAGCAGACAGTTTCATTTTGTATTATGGCCCGATCTGTGGCTGAGCATAAACCTTATATAGTGACTATATCTATCTGTATCTTATCAGTGGGGCAGATAGTCAGTGCTCCACACAGATACGTTGCATCCGGTTGATCGGAGATAAGACAAGGCTGGGGACCATTTGAAGAGAATTATTATTTATGATTATTATATGTGAGAGATTTCTTCGATTTGAGCTCATATCAATGAACTTCAGTTATTGTGTGTTGCCTTGCTCCCTGTTTCTGTTTCTGTCGCCGTCTCTCTGTCTCTCTTGTTGAACACGTTTGCCACTTTTTTATATATACTTTTCCTGGCAGGCGTGGGGGCCAATGCACTCCACGCCTTTCTGCTGGTCAAATTGAAGCACGTAGCCACACGATTCGTTTTGGTTTTGTGGCCAGTCGAGACGGGCAACTGGGCAACTGGTTGGCCATAACTCATCCATCTTCATCTGCTTATAACAACAGCCTCGCTCACCATTCTCCACATTTGCAGACTTGACGTCACCATCAACGGTCGCCACCTGGCCAACATCATCGGCATCATGATACTGCGAAACACAATCACAGAGCTGCTGCTGCTGCTGCCGCTGCTGTACACCTGTCACACCTTCCTCTCGTTGCCTGGAGCCAGCGCCAAGACCGTGGCCAGCGACCAACTGCAAATGGCTCTGCCCGAGCCCAGAGCCTATATGCCCGATGCCCAGAACCTGGACTTTGTCTACCATGACCATGAGGAGCTCACGCGATTTCTGAGGTAAGTGGCCCACAATCGGAATCAAATCACATACAGATACCCTAACCTCAAGTTGGTATACTAAATACACTTAATATACACTACTTATACCATGGTATATAATTCAGTTCACTCTATAGAAGTAGAGATCTGAGAGTCTGAGAATTCAATTCATTAATTTAAAGTTCACCCTTCAATAGAAGAGACTTTACTTTAAAGGAGAGTACAGTGTTTCCTACTGTCGGTTGCGTCCGACTGTAGCTTTCCCTACTTGTTTTTACTGTTGTCAACTGATACTAATGGTTTCTACTTCCTCTATTGTTTAGGGCAACGAGTGCGCGCTATCCTAATCTGACGGCCTTGTATTCGATCGGCAAATCAATACAGGGGCGCGATCTGTGGGTTATGGTGGTCAGTTCGTCGCCGTATGAGCATATGGTGGGCAAGCCGGATGTGAAGTATGTTGGCAATATACACGGCAATGAGCCAGTGGGCCGTGAGATGCTGTTGCATCTGATACAGTACTTTGTGAGCAGCTATAGTACGGATCAGTATGTCAAGTGGTTGCTGGATAACACACGTATACACATACTGCCCACCATGAATCCGGATGGTTATGCCGTCTCCAAGGAGGGCACCTGTGATGGCGGCCAGGGACGGTGAGTGATTACCGAATAGTAGTAATAATTATAATGACTTTATATACTTTTTTTATACCTGCAGCTATAATGCTCGAGGCTTCGACTTGAATCGCAACTTTCCGGACTATTTCAAGCAGAACAACAAACGTGGGCAGCCGGAAACGGATGCTGTCAAGGATTGGATATCCAAGATACAGTTTGTGCTCAGCGGCAGTCTACATGGCGGTGCCCTGGTGGCCAGTTATCCGTACGACAATACGCCCAACTCCAGTAAGTAGTCTCAGTAGTGCGAAGGGTTGAGACCCCTTGTGTATGTACATTTATCATGGAGAATCGTTGAGTCTCGCTCCGATTTATAAAGTTATCTCTCCCTCTCCTCTCAATGCTCTCTGTTTGAACTTTAATCCTTGCTTTCGCACCAATATGGCTGCTCAAAGGAATCTGCCGTTCGTCAGCCCTGTGCGCGAGTGAGTAGGCCCCAGCGCAGTTCGCCTCAGCTGGCTTGTCTAATCGAGATCTCTCTCTCTCTCTCTCTCTATCTCTGTCTGTCTCTGTATGCCTCTCTTTTATTTTGATATCTACTTTGTCGCACCACATGTCCCCTGGGCGCAGTGTTCCAAACATATTCGGCAGCGCCGTCATTGACGCCGGATGACGACGTCTTCAAGCACCTGTCCCTCGTCTATGCCCGTAATCATGCCAAGATGTCGAGGGGCGTGGCATGCAAGTCGGCTACACCGGCCTTTGAGAATGGCATCACAAATGGTGCCGCCTGGTATCCATTGACCGGTGGCATGCAGGATTACAATTACGTTTGGTATGGCTGCATGGAGATAACATTGGAGATCTCCTGCTGTAAGTTTCCGCCGGCCTATGAGCTGAAGAAATACTGGGAGGATAATCAATTGGTAGGTGAAGTTCCACTGTTTAAATTCAATTAGTCACAGTCTAAGCAATCTCACATTCTAGTCTCTTATTAAATTCCTGGCCGAGGCTCACCGTGGTGTTCAAGGTTTTGTATTCGATCCGGCGGGTATGCCCATTGAACGTGCTTCCATCAAGATTAAAGGACGCGATGTTGGTTTCCAGACAACAAAATACGGTGAATTTTGGCGTATACTCTTACCGGGCTACTACAAGGCTGAGGTGCGTGCCCTCCAATCTGGAAGTCATATATAGCATGTAAATGTATTTAATGGTTAATCCTTAGGTCTTTGCCGAGGGCTATGCACCACGTGAAGTGGAGTTCGTCATCGTCGAGCAGCATCCCACGTTGCTTAATGTCACATTACAGGCATCCAAGGTAGGCGTCATTTGACCCACTTCATCTACTAATACTGGTGCCGGTGTATCGTCATAAGTCTAACCGAATCTTCCTGTATATACCTGGTCCTTCCACAGTATTTACTCTCCGCCAGCGGCAGCACAACTACCACCACTACCACAACTACAACCACAACGCCGCCTAATCAGCGTAAACTTGTGAATGATAAGCTACAGTTTCCCACTGACTAGAAATGTTTCCCTTGCCCATAATCCCAACTGTTTTCGGACGTTGGTGGAGCATCAGCTCCACCTGGCGTGTAAATATTCGCAGAGTGCTCCAGTCTTAAGGCTTGCTACTAACTAAGTAACTTAATAACTAACTAACCAACTAGCCCCGGTATAATATTTAAAGTAAAGTACTCGTACCTAATGGAAGACAAATAAATGCATTGCACTTGGTTGATGGGTAGGACCAATGCTTAGGATTAATCTCTACACACTATGTATAACTTAGCTGTATGATCTCTATGTAACATAACTCCAAACTGTCCGTCAAATTGATATGTTTATAGTTTGCCCAAACGATTTTCTTGTTACTAAGTGTATATGTATAGCAATCAAATCAAAACTGTTCCCATTAAGATTGCAATAATTAACAGATCTCAATAACATTATTTTCTCATAGAATTTCCATATTAATTTGGTTCCGTCTTGTTTGGATTATCGTATTATTAAGTGTTGTTGTTGTTAATAATATTGTAATTATATTGAAAACTAACTTTTTGCTTTTCTATGTGGACAATAAAATTCACTTAGTTCCAGAAGCAGTTTTAACTTTTAAACTAAAATCGCATGATTTATTTGTGAACCGCTCTGAATCTTTCTACAGCGTATCGAGGGAATTGGAGCCGCCGGACCCTCGTTTTATCGACCTATGCAAGGGCCACATTATAGGCCAGGCGTCGCCCCGCAATATGCTGCAGCTGCATCCAATGACAATGGCATATTCTCAACCATCAGCAATGGGCTTAACAGTTTGTACTCGAATATTTTCGGTTGAACGTTCACCGCGAATATTCTTTAATTATAGGCCGAATTTTGTGTAGTATTTAGCATTAAATTTGTTTATCTATTTATTATTTAAAACACGAAACGACAAATAAAACATTTTCCATCAAAATTCAATTTTATTATGTGTTTTTACTACTGGTCTCTATTTGAAATTTAAAAAAATAACTAATTTTGGCGCAATAACGCCAAGTGTGGCAACGTGTTATCGCACATGCGTTTACTCAACAAAACACCAATAAATCGTTTATATCGTTTATACATCTCTACTTATTGGAGCTGCAAAAACATCGATGTTGGATAGCGCGATGTTTTACACCAATGTTGAAATCATCGATGTTTGCCACTCACTTATATAGATGGCCAGCAGTGCCTTGTTGCGCTAATCGCTCGGCAGCGACTTCATCAATATCGTGTCCAATTGGGTGGAGTAGAGGACATCCTGTGCCGGTATGGCAGTATGTATCGATGTTGAAAAAAATACATCGATATATCGATACGGAAATTATTAAAACATCGATGACATTGATGTTGACTTCGATGTTTTTGCAGCCCTACTACTCATTCTTTCGCCATTTTCTTTGTCGCTTTGTCGCGCTGTGTGGGATACTCTGAATTCTGTGATCGAAAAGTTGTTAATTAAGCACTCAAAATGGTAAATTAAATTAGTTTGTTTAAACAATATCATAAGTTTCCAGCATTATTAATGTGTGTGCTATGAAATAATTAGGTTTTCATTGATAATTTCATACAAACTTGCCTTTTCATTTGCCGGGTGTCAAAAGCCGCACGCACAGGCATACGACAGCGCAGCCTCAAGCCTCACACACACGTGAGAACCGAATGCTTCGAGAAATTTCCAATTATGTTTGTATCTCTTTAAAAATGTTTGTCAATTTGTGACAAATAGTAAAAGATGATTCAGATGGTAAAAGGAATGCTCAAATGAATGCTGTTAGCTATTATGCGGGGTGTGTGCTGTGCCGATGAATCACGCACTATTTGAGGTTAAGGCTGATGCCAGAAAACTAGAGTTTTAATCAATCAAAATAACATGCCTCCCACATATATGTTTATATAGATATACATATGTATAAACAAAGTGGTATTTACAATTAAACCATGCTTATTTCAACAGGAGATGTCTTTAAATCCCGTGCGCGTTCTCAAGAATGAGGCGCAGGAGGAGAAAGCCGAAATGGCGCGTCTGTCGTCATTTATTGGTGCCATCGCCATTGGAGATTTGGTCAAAAGCACATTGGGACCCAAGGGTATGGATAAAATATTAGTTTCCACTGGCCGCAATGCTGGTCAAGTTGAAGTGACCAATGATGGTGCAACCATACTGCGTGCCGTTGGCGTTGACAATCCAGCTGCCAAAATCCTGGTCGATATGTCCCGTGTACAGGACGAAGAGGTGGGCGATGGCACCACATCTGTCACGGTCTTGGCATCAGAATTGTTGCGCGAAGCCGAGAAATTGGTCGAAAAGAAACTTCATCCACAGATAATTGTGGCCGGCTGGCGTACGGCAACTCAAGTGGCTCTAGATGCGCTCACAGCTGCTTCTCAGGATAATTCGGCCAATAGTGAGAAGTTCCGGAATGATTTGCTGAATATTGCACGCACCACACTCTCATCAAAGATTTTGCATCAGCACAAGGAGTTCTTTGCCAATCTCGCTGTCGATGCCGTGCTCCGCCTTAAGGGTTCCGGTGAACTGAAATCTATACAGATTATAAAGAAGTCCGGAGGCACACTGAGCGATTCATTCCTCGATGAGGGCTTTCTGCTGGACAAGAAACCCGGTGTGCATCAGCCACAACGTGTAAGTAATGATACATACACATTATATATTCCTGAAATAAGCAGCTGCTCATAATGCTCCCTATCAACGCGTCGAAATGACTGTGACTTATGTTCTCTTTGTAATTCATATCACAGCCATTTTGACGAGTTTGATGTGGCAGCCACAAACTGCAAGCATCTGTGTGCCCCATCTAGTATCGTGTGGTTCCTAGTAGTACCTTCTCTAAATACAACTTCTTGCCCTTCGTTTAGATCGAGAATGCCAAGATTCTGATAGCCAACACACCCATGGACACTGACAAAATCAAAGTATTTGGTAGCAGCATCAAGGTTGATTCACTGTCGAAAATTGCCGACTTGGAGATGGCCGAAAAGGAAAAGATGAAGGAGAAGGTTGATAAGATCCTGTTACACAAATGCAATGTGTTCATCAATCGCCAGCTGATTTACAATTACCCCGAGCAACTGTTCGCCGATGCACAAGTGATGGCCATTGAGCATGCTGATTTCGATGGCATTGAGCGATTGGCCTATTGCACAGGTGGTGAAATTGTATCAACATTCGAGAATCCATCGATGGTCAAGCTTGGTGAATGTAAGGTGATCGAACAGGTGATGATTGGAGAGGATACGCTCTTGCGTTTCAGTGGTGTTAAACTGGGTGAGGCCTGTAGCATTGTCATTCGTGGCGCGACAAAACAGATCCTGGACGAGGCTGATCGTTCGCTGCATGACGCACTCTGCGTGCTGGCTGCCACTGTCAAAGAGTCACGTATCATCTACGGTGGCGGCTGTTCCGAGGCACTGATGGCTAATGCCGTACTTAAGAAGGCATCGGAGACACCCGGCAAAGAAGCCATTGCCATTGAGGCCTTTGCACGTAAGTTAAACCGAATGTAAGCAGCTCTCCAACTAGTATTAATTACAAAATGTATTTCATAGGTGCATTGCTGTCACTTCCCACGGCAATTGCTGACAATGCTGGCTTCGATTCGGCTCAACTGATCTCGGAGCTGCGCGCTGGCCATGCTCAGGGCAAGCATCACCTCGGCCTCGACATGGATCAGGGCAAGGTGGCCGATGTCCGTCAACTTGGCATCACAGAATCCTTTGCTGTTAAGCGTCAGGTGCTTTTGTCTGCTTCCGAGGCTGCCGAAATGATACTCCGTGTCGACGATATCATCAGGTGTGCGCCGCGTCGTCGTGTTCCAGACAGAGGCTACTGCTAAACATCAATTCTTCTTAAGTATTTTTGTCTAGGATTTTTTCTAGGAAAACCTAACACAACTCTCGTTTAACATCATTGCTAATTTTATGTTTTGTTTAAACTAATAAATCTACACACACACCCATACACACACTTATAAGCACCAACATAATTAGCATTTTTCTAAATTGTTCTTCAACTGTCTTTGTTGAACATCTTTCAATAATTTTTTTTTTCTGAAAGCTCAGCTTAACATCCTAAAGAGAAGACCGAACAAAAGCAAGAACTAAATAAAAACAACTTAAAAACACATTTAAAAAATGTCTAAGCCACAACAAGCTCTCACACTCACACACCACAGCACACAGCAACTTGTAAATGAATACAAATTTTGTAAACATTTTTAGTGCGCAAATCCAAAAACAACATCAAAGCAAATATGGAAATAATAAAATAATGATATTTATGCTTAACAAAAAAATATAATTATGAAAAACTGTTTATGGGCAAAGAGCGGGTAAGGGTTATGTTGGCGCCAAGTGAGATAGCTGTGCATGTGAAATCGTTAACCGTTTAACTAAGGTTGTGAGCTTGGCTAAGTTAGGTTGTGCACTTGGCTAAACAAAACTCGTGGTCTGCCTATTGTCAACAGCTGCGCAAAAGGCTTGATTTGGGTTAAGTTTTCATTTACAGTTAGTTGAAATAGAATACTTCGCAATATAACAGACTGTTCCTGGTACGTGCGAGGTACAACACTCCATAGAGACCTCAAGCTGCATACTGTGGAAGAGCAGATTGGAGGACACACGAGCCGATACAACGACAGATTGCTGAGACACCGCAGCCTACTTGCCAGACGACTACTGCCTGCTCGACCTCTGTAGTTGTTGTTGTTGTTATAGTTTTTATTGTTCTTGTTGTATAACAATTTCCAGGTGGATCGCAAATTGGTGAGCGCCCGAAAGTATGCTACACATTTTTCATACTCTGCGCAGTTCAATTTAAATTTAATCGTTAACCGTTTAACTTTAAACATAATTTGTGAATTTTCAGCCATCCCCAAAACAAACAATTTGTGATGAACATTGCAAACACTTTAATTCCGTTATAATTTCAATTTGGTCACAATAAAAACTTGTAGCTTATTGGATCAAAAACAAAGTAGTTAAAAAAGAGTAGAATCCCGGGTAGAGGGACCTGAGAGTACACGTAAAAATCTATTATTGGCGCGCAGCGATTGCTAGTTTGAGTAATACATAATATATATGTATAAATATAATTTGTATGCGTCTAAATATAGAATTTGGGTAGTCATAGTTCTAGTTGTATGTAGTTAGATTTCATAGTAGTTAGGGGTAGGTACAATGTGAGTACGAATTCCCGTTGTGCCGCTTCAAAGAAACTAATCGAATGTCCTGGTGTGCGTTGAATTGTCGATAGGAAATAAATATGTATTCATATATGTATGTATGTGTGTATATATGTAGGTGGACAAAGCCTAAAGAACTCAGACTTAACTAATCGTTGGGCTAACTATGCGGCCTGAGAGCGAAATAGAGAGAGACAGAAGATATGCTTGAAGCTAAATAGAGCGAGAGAAATACAGTTGAAGGAGTAGGAGTTTACAAGATTCAGATTGGGGAATATAACATAGGGAACGGCCGTCGGTTTAACAGTACTTGGCATTAAGTGAACGACATACTGCCGCTGCTGCTGCTGCTGTTGCTTCCAGGTAGTCGAGTGTTCCTTTAGGAGATGGCGCATTCCATTTCACCATGCTTTGGCACACAATCCAGCACAAGGGCGACGGCTCGCGACATGTAGGTCATGGTGCCATAGCTACCACTAGGTGCACTGCAAGTGTAGGGAGAGAAGTTAGCAATGGATCTGAAGGATTGTTTTAAAATGCCTTCACCTGTCATAGAGATGTTGGCATATGTAGGCTGCGCCTCCGCAGAGCAGCATGCCAGAGGCGGCCTGTTGCTGTTCCTTGCCATCCTTAAGCTTGGCACAGCACAGCGTGGCATCGCCCTGCACCTTGCGTTGATCCTCGAGGAACAATTGATTGGCCTTGTGAACTAGATGCTCCACATAGATAACATCACCCAGTGTGGGCACCATGTTGTGCTCCGTAACGAGTGTCAACACCATGAGAGCTTCCACCACAAGCTGACGGTATTCGGGCTGTGGTATTTGGTTGAGTGCCGTTTCTACCTCTAGGGCAAACTTGAGCTCGCCCGGTGTCATCTCCTGGGTGAGACTCTGCTGCAGCACACGGCCCTCAATGGCCAGGCCCTGGCACTTCTCGAGCACGGTCCAGACGCGTGAGTAGAAATCGCGCGGCACACGATTCAGCGCGCCATCGAGACGACGACGACGTAGCCACTGACCCTGGCGATCATCGATGGTGGCAATTAGTGCATCCTCACCCTCTGGGTCTCCCAAACCAATTTGGCTCTTCTTGCTGACGCGACTCGACTTGCAACTGACAATGGACAGATTGCCGCGAGCAACTGCAAATATAATTGCTATCAGCATTAAACGCTTGAGGATTGGGAGTAACTTACCGCTGCTAACGGCAAACTCCTTGCCGCTAAGTATGTGGTAGAGCAGATTCTTCATCTCGAAGGGCGAGAGGTTAAGTAGGTGCTCCGAGGCAGCCTCGCCGCCACAGTTAAGCGTGCGCGACAGCTCCTTGGCCATAACCTGTATAATTAGGCCCACACGCAGGCGCAACATCTCATGGAACAGCTGTGGTTCCGTGCGTATAAACATGGCCAGGTACACCATTAGCTCCTGTGTCAACATGGCCGTACTCTCATCGTCACCATAGGCCTGAAATAGAAAAGAGGAAGTGCTCGTGAAGTGATCTCCTCCAGCATCATCTCTATATACTCACATCGTGTATTAGCTGACGCAGTTCCACCTCGGGCAATGGCGCCGTTATGGTATGCTCATTATTGGGCGGCATGCCGACTGTGACCTGCTTCTGACGCACCAGCAGATCTGTAACCGCCTTACCCAGATCCTCGACACGCTTGCCCAGCATGCCGGCCGTGTGTCGCACTAGACCCCAAAGCTTCTGCTGGCAGGCCTTCTCGTAAAGACCCTTGAGTAGATCCCTAACCGTTACGACGCGTCCCTCCTCCAGCATGCCTTCAGATTGAGAAGAATCGTTGTTATTCAAACTGTTGCTATTGTTGCAGCTGGGGGCGGCAATGTGGGCGTGGCCAGCAGCAGCAGTAGGAGCGGACGTTGAGACATTGGAGTTGACTGCAGGCTTGGCATTGACATCATCCCTGCTGCTAGCTTCTGCGGATGTAATGGCATCGATGATCACTTTCGGCACCGCCACGGGCATCGAGCGTTGTAGCGGCGGCGGCGCCGGCGGCTTCTTGGCCCCATCACCACCACTCGCACCACTGGCACCACTAGCACCACTTCCACCACCAGCAGTTGACAATTCGAGCATTACATCGTCCACGAATGCTTGCTCGAGGTCTTTATTGTTATTGTTATTGTTGTTGTTGTTGTTATTGTTGTTAGTTGGATTTGAGTTTTGGTTTTGCGTTCAGCGGGAGGATTAGAGTTAGGTTCACGTTGTGGAGAGAGATTATTGTGGGCACATGGTGGTAGAAAGATGTTTGAAATTTCGAGTCAGGATCAGGTTAATGCCCAATGAGGTAATGCCAGGTGCAGGTGTGTGCGTGCGTGTGCGTGTGCGTGTGTTGTGCGTGTGTATGTTGTGTGCGAGCGTAATGCAATAAAAAAAAGGTAAAAATAAAATGCATGTTAGAAATAATATATAAAAGCGCGCTGAAAATCAAGAGAAGCCAAGCGTGATGCGTGTGTGTGTGTGTATAACAGTATAAGAGCACTTTTATGCCAGTATTACAGTTTGTATAACAGTATGAACAGACAGATATAACAGTCTTACAACAGCATACACCAACTATTATTACAGTCTGTACAAGAGTATAACAGCTTGTATAACAGTATTACAGTTGAATGACATGATTGGAATAGAGGACAGCAAACAGTTATAACACTTTTCCACAGAGTGAATAGAACAAAGAGGGAGAGGAAGAGGAAGAGGAAGAACAGGAAACATTAGGCTAGGTATAGCATGAAATTGGAATAGATCCCCCTTAACGGATCGAAAGGAAGAAAGGAAGGACGGAAGGAAGAAAGGAATGAACGCATCATATGGCAAAATTATCACATATACAACACCAATACAACAAATACAATATATATATGTATATATATATATATATGGAATCAAGGTCAAGGATAGGAAATAGGTTCAGGATCAGGAATTGAGTATTGGATGAATCTTTCAACACTTACCAGGCGCATTATCGTCGGTTTTATGCTTTAGGCCTAGACCCGCTAAGGATGTGAATGTTGAAGAATGTTGAAGACAAGCACAGGAACAAGAACGAGAGCACAAAGCACGTGTACGGATCATAAAACAAATACAAAGTAAAACGAGGCACAAAATACAGTTATACATATACTTATGTTGGCTCAACAATCGAATGCCCCAGTGTTAGATCTGGAATACCTACATATATGGACGCAATTCAGTCCCTAGAACCTGATAAATAGCGGACTGATAACTATCGAAGTTCAAGAAATTTCTTTTTTTTAATAATATATTTGCATTCAGATATTCCAGATACTTATATTGACTATTCTTTAATGAAGTAGTAATCTTTTATGTGATACACATGTGTATCATCGGCGAAATTATATATAGAATAGAAAATTTGATTCATTATAAAGATATTTCGATATATCATCGAACAAGTTGCAAAAGCTATGTTTAAGCAAGTGGAATATGTGTATCAATATCGAATATCGATTGTTATCGATTGATCAATCGAAATATAATTCTTCTTCAATTCATGTTTTAGAGGTTAGTTTCATTACTTCTCCTATGCGACGACATCTGGTCTCTACAAAATGGAGAGCATCCGAGAATATAGGAGTCATCCGATATATGTACTACCCGATGTGCTGCTTATGCAACCCTGTGATGTATGTGGCCATAGCATGTGTGTGTATTTGTGTGTGTTTCTGCAGTGTTTACGCATGTGCAGCCCAAGTAGTGAATATTGCTTCAAACTGTATAAGGAATCATCGACTCGACTTACCCGTATTGAAGTCAAGACCTTGCGTATCGACCAGATACTGCAGTATGTCACCCTGCTCTTCCAGATTCTCCGTCTCGCGCAGCATGGCAATCAGCTCCTCCACTTCTGTGTCCGCAAAGTTTGTTTCCGCGCGGTGGCGTTGAATGAGAATTTTGGGCACCGTTACTTTAGTTGTGGCAACAAAAGGCACAAAAGGTAAACCGAAAAGAAAACAAACAAAAGAGGAGAACCAAAATAAAAGAAACTACAACACATATACCCCACATGCACTAGACAAGTGCAGGGTGTGGCAGGCACTAACTCTCTTGCTGGCGCACGAATTCACTGCGTCGATCGATGGCGGCGCGACTATGATGCGGGTCCATGGGGTAGATGTTCTCGCGCAAGCCAAGCTCACCGCCCAGGCGTGGTGGCGATGTGGGTCCCTCCTCTGGTGTGGTAGCAAAGACACTCACATGGGCCTGCTTGTTGGCCTGCAGCCAAGGCGGCGGCACAATCGAGGACAGACGACGTTCGGTGAGCGGCGATGGACCCTCCATGCCAAGGTTATCAGCTGAAAGTAGCACAAATGGATTAGAACTGGCTCATAGAGAGTGTATAGTAGAAGTAGCTGTCACTTACAATCCACATTGATGGAACGCGTCTTTTTGATGGCTCCTTTGCAGGACATGCGACGACGCAAATGTCGTGGACGCAGCTGTCCGCCACGTAGATTCATCGTGCTGCGATTGCTGAACGAACGCAATAGATGCTCATCCAAATAGGTCTGCACATCCGGATGCAAGCGATCCGGATAGCCATCCTCAGTGCTGCCCAAGAAGCTCAAGTCCGTAATGGCCGATGTATTGAGGAAGTCCTTAAGGCTCCCCAGCATAACGCGCGTGCCGTTTATATATCCCGATTTGAGTTTACGCATCGTCTGTATCATGGCCAGCGGTATCTTATCCTGATCTGTACCCCCAGGAATACCCCACAGATAGGAAACGTTAGCGAAATGTATGTGTATAATTTGGTAGTTTATGATTATCATGAATTAGGCAGTATACATGACGGATGGATGGTGTGATATATGGATATGGAATATGGTATGGTATGGTATATGTATATGATACATGGTTAGCGTTTCGCTGCTCTCTTATCAACTACATTTTAATCACAGGAACTATAGTAGATACTACAACAATAACCGACAAACTTGTACAATTCTCATAGACCAACACCGTTATTCAGATTTTAGATTTTCAATTTGGAAAAACTCTTTTCGTTCGTTTAGTTGTAGTGTGCGGCCCAAGCAGAGTGCAAAGAGAGTGGGGGGAGGTTGGGGTAGTTTACTAGACTCTACGCAGGATGTTTCAGGGTTCTTCACACTGTTTTCGCATCGATGCAGTTAGGTACAAGGAATTAGAATTCAATAACTGACCTGCTTCAAAGTTAACGTTTCATGGATATCGGGTGAATTTCAAGTGATTAATCACGATTAATTGATTTAAGCCAATGTCATTAGGTCTACATAGAAAGGGAGGGATCTTTATCGAAGCGTTTAGCACACAATACAGTGGGAAACGGGAAACTGGAAAACGTTAAAAGCGTAAGCGATTAGAGATTAACACACTGTCAAACATATGTATAGTATTTGCTAGTATATCATTATTAGAATACACATGGAATATATAGCATTATAATTATGATATTTGCATACAACACTGGTTGTGTGTGTGTATGTGAGGTGTGTGAACTTTCCTCAACTAAGCTAAGGTAAATTTAGTAACTGATTAACTGATTCAGTTGTAGGGTATCTGATGGCTCACACAACGAGAAGTTGTCTTTCCTTTTCGCTTGGCAGTATGTAGGCAATGCGGGTGGGCGGGCGTGGGTGAGGAAAGTGGTCATGGGGGGTGTGGGGGGTGTACTTGTATGGGTGTATATGTAATTACCTAGCATATAATGCGTTGCCATTAATGTGATTGTCGGCCTGCCCAACATGTGACGCCAATTGTTGGTCAAGAAGGCTAAGTTTGTGGTAAAATTGCTAGCGAGTAGATCGGGATCGCGTGTGGTGTAGTATTCTTCATAGTCGATATGCTGTGTGTGTACGAATGTGTGTTTATGTGTGTGTTGTTTTTTGTTTGATTAAACACGTATTATACAAAGAGAGAACAGAGAGTAAGAGAGAGTTTGATTTACGTTCGATTCTCAAGCAACGCATCTTGACTCGAGAACGCAAGGAGAGTAAGTTTAAGGGGGCGGGGGCAAGTGGGGGATAGTGCAAAGCAAGTATAGAAGGAGAAATGTAAAATGTACGTTTACTAAACTAAGCAAATAATAAATACTTATGTGTGAGTGTGTGTGGGTGTCCGTAACCAAACGACTAACTAACTAATGAGTTTACAACTAATAACAAACTAATAAATAGCTAGATTCAATGTGTCGGTGTGTGTGTGTGTTTGTGTGTGTGAGCTGCAAAACCATCACTAATACACACAAAAACACGTAACGTAAACAATTCAATTTGAAATCTTACGATAAGAGATAATGTTATCGATAGTTTTGCAACGATAGTAACGTAAACAATTCAATTTGAGATCTTACGATAAGCGATAATGTTATCGATAGTTTTGCAACGATAGTAACGATAGTAATGCAGCGCTTGCACATAGCAAACTCCGTACACAAATCGAGCAAAGTAGCGGGATAGAGGTAGAAGGAGGCGCAATAAATAACAATAGGCGATAAATAATTAACTAAGTAACTAATTAACATAACATGAACATGGGAGATATTCAAAGTACTAGCGTAAATGTATTTATAGTAAGTTTAGCACTGCATTTAGCGCGTCACGTGAACCGACCTAAGTGGATGCGTTTCAGGACGAGCGTTACTAAGGGACGCCCCAGCAGATCCCAGGCGGACTTTAGAAAATTGATTTCGCCCTTAAGGATGTCAATCATGAGCTCGTTATCGGAGGCAATATAGAAGCGCGACAAGTCGACAAACTAATACAAAATCACAATAATAATTATAGTAATGGCAATAATAATGGCAATAAACCTAGCAAATAAATATAAATAAATTAAGTAAATAATAATAATAGGTTGACATAGTTAAAGTTTTCATATAGAGAGGCACTGATTGCGAGATGGGAGAGGGGAGAGGGCGGGTTCAATTCGCTGCGTTTTCTGATACGATCCGTGCAACTTACCTGCGGTGTAAACGCAAAAATGCGATCCTTTAGGGAATACAATTTGCTGGTGCTAAGGATGCCCACATCGCGCGATTTGCGTCCACTCAGTCCCAGCTTCCGGTTCCGTCCCAGATACGTGTACAAATGGCTGAGCACACGTGCCGGTTGCACCTCAATGGGCGCCACCTCGGCAATGGTCTGCACATGCAGATCATGCTCGGCCAATTTGTCACGTATCTCATTGTCCTCGGCTATGATAACAACTTGGACGACAACGTCCGGCTTCTTTTGGGCGCCCAAGCGGCGATTCAGAGGATCCAATTCACCGACAGCCAGAAAACCCTGCATAACAAACGCAAGTTACAGTAATTACTCGTCCATATTAAAGAACTGTTTACAATTTTACCTCCTGCAAGAGGCGACCCAATATGAAGAGCGATTGGCCCCATAGGAACGGACAACGTCCGACGACTTCGCGTGCTTGTGAGCCAGGCTTTTGATATTCGTTGCCTACTAGATCTCCGGGCACCGCATAGCTTTCCGGCACCAATAGTATACCATCTTCTGAGCGCACCATTATCTTCTCTAGGCGATCCGCGTACTCCTGCACCGAACGTTTGTCATTTTGAAATGCATGGAACAGTATCAGATAGCAATAGAAGAGCGGCCACTCGCACTCAATGTTCTCGAACATGCGCAGCTCCCAGCGCTCGTAGTAGAGTCGCGAGGGATCTTCCTTGGGTGTACGATAGCCATCACGGAGGAAGCGCTTACATCCGTACTTTCCCTGCAGACGCGACAGTATGGCATCTTTTGTATTGTGTATGAGCTGGGCATCATCAACGGCAAATGCCGGAAAGCCGATCACGCACAATAGACCGGAGTCCAGCTCCTTGCTGTTGGATTCACGTGGCAGCATTGATTGCAGCACGGCTTGGCACTTGTGCGCCTCATCGGCCAGCACATGAATGACACTGGCTGGTCCACCGCGTGCACCAAATAAGTCCAGTTCATTCATGGCCTCCAGTGCAGCCTTGGCCATGCCAATGGAGCTGGCATTCAGCTCAGGCTCACCTAAAGACACACGAGAAAGTTTAGAAATTGAAGTGGTACATGAACTAGATATTGATTCTTACCGTGATTCGTTTTATCGCCACGTTCCCAGATACCATAGTCAGGTATGGAATAGGCAGACTCGATATAGAATACCAAATTTTGTATGAATGACACTTCGTCCAGAGAGAATACGATCTGCAGACCGGATGCAGTCATTTGGGCTAGTATGAGCAGGTACAGGGACACAGCGTCAATCTGGAGATGGCCCCACTCGTTGTCGGCGACAACAGGCAGGCCATTCTTGCTGGAGTATTTGGCATGAAGAGAATCGAATGGACTTTGAGTCATTTTGAATTTCTCGACCTTGTCTTTTTGGTTCATCATGGCCATGAGCAGGCCACGCATCAACTTGACACAGCTCTGCTCCAGCTCATAGCACTTGGCTCGATCTTCATCCTGGTCGGCAATTTTCTTGTAGGCCATCGACAGGCCCCACACAGCAAGGATGCAGTATACATTGTCTCGAATCCAGGCATGTGAGTTGACATTCGAGGCAGGAAACAGACCAGTGACTGGCTCTTGGTGTGCCAATATCAAGCGGTGCACAATGCGTTGATAGTAGTCGAGCCGAACGCCCGAATTGCTACGCGACCGCATTATTCAGGCTGTTTATATTCCACGTTCTATAACAGGTGATACAGGTTGGTGCCGAGTTATTGTATACGTTAACAACCACTTACATAATTATTTCAACGTCGTTGCGGCGTGGATGCCACTGAAGCGTATTTAATTGTTGTCAATATCACTGACTCCTCTTCCCCGCACGACCCACCGCGATCACAATTCGCACAACCCCCTCCAATCAACAACAGCAGATTCAGCACACTGCCGCAGCAGCAGCAGCAGCAGCTGGCTGCACTTTAGATGCTGTTGATATTGCTGTCCAGTCTCGAAACTTTAGGCATTATCGGTGGACAGAGTACGGCAATGCAAATTGTTCGTTAGAATATTCTTTTCAGCGTTTAATTGCGAAAAATTAAAAATTAAATCGTTAGAAATGCTAAAATTACACTCCCGAAATGTCAACTGAATGTCATGCTGAATATCGATATATCGTTAAGAACTATTGTAATCGCACAAAATACATACATCGATTCGATGAGTACATCGAAGGACAACATTTCAACACTGGACAAATTTATCGATAACTTGAGAAGTTTTCAACTGCAGCTTGGCGGTAAATATTTAAACTATGTACTTGTTCAATCATAGAATTACTAGCAAGACTTGTTATTGTAAACGGGACACGTGCTGTCTTATTTCCGTGTATGTGTGTTGTTGCAAATGGGCATGCATGGGCATGGGGAAATGAAAAATCCATTGAATTCCGGTTTTTCCAGAGTAATTATAGAGTAACAGCTATGCAAATTTGGCAATGTTCTCAATCACAATCGCAGCATTGACCCCTCTCAGCCCCAACTGATAACATGCTGCTCTTTCTTTTAATTTTAATTATTTTTCTTCGAACAATATTGTGGAATCGTCAACATGATCAAGTCGATCATTCGCCGCTTGAGCATATTCTGCATTCTATTGGCATTAGGCAATTGCGCCAGCAGTACGTAAGCTTTCCGACTCATTTTTTATTACGTTTTATTAATAATTTTTTTTTCGTTATTGAAATCTCGCAGAGCCCATAAGACACTATGGCCGCTGTAACGTATACAATGAGACAGGTTACTGTCAACATCGCGAGGATTGCTGGGAAAAAGATGTAAATTTTCAGAGCTCACATCGCAGTCGCTGCTCCAGCCAGGTGCGCAGCGATTTGGTATGTTGTCGACCCCCACCAATTGGGAGTGCCTCTCCGCTCAAGCAGCTGATGCCCCAGTCAAATGTATGCGGAGCTGTGTCTGACTTAATTTCGGTCCGTGTGGTAGGCGGTTCAATATCGGGCATTATGGATTACCCGTGGATGGCATTATTGCGCTACAGCAGCGATGGCAAGTGGAACCCCATAGTGTTACTCATTGCTAAAGAATTTACTATATATGTTTATTTTCAGGTGAGGAATTCAGTCATTTGTGTGGTGGATCGCTTATCAACGAACGTTGGGTGCTGACTGCAGCGCACTGTGTGCCTAACCGGGATGCAATCCAACAGTTGGTAGAGGTGCGCCTGGGCGAGTGGAATACGACGAGTTCACCGGACTGTCAACAGTTCAAAACGAATCGAGTCTGTGCTCCCCCACACATTGATTTCGCCATTGATCGTATCATATCACACGAACAGTATGCTCCCATTGGGTCAAGCAACTATGCCAATGACATTGCTCTGCTTCGTCTCAATCGAAGCGTCACATTCACAGAATTCGTGCTCCCCATTTGCCTGCCCGCAGCAAATGGCAATGTAGAGTATGCGTATGCCGGATATGCCATGGAATTGGCCGGTTGGGGTAATACAGAGCAAATACGTTTCGGCGGCAGTCCTATCAAAATGAAAGCTTTGCTTAATGCCTTGTCCACGAGCAGCTGCAAGGAGATATATTCGCAGGTGGTCCCAGGTCAATTTTGTGCCGGCGGCGATTCACCAGCGAGCACCTGCCATGGAGACTCCGGTGGTCCACTGATGATGCTACAGGAGACAGACGCTGGCAATAGGAACTATTACCAAACAGGCATCGTTTCATTGGGCCCATCCAGTTGCAGCAACCGGGGACGGCCCATGATCTTCACCAGAGTGGAACACTATGTGCCCTGGATAATGGGCAAGCTGAGCGCTAATGTATAAGGAATGCGAATGGAAACCAACGATTATTATTAAACACGATATATGAAATTTGCTTTTGGTATATGTAATTCAATATTGGGTTGGGCGAAAGTTAAAAGTAAAACTATAACTTTACGAATGTCTCTTTCTTATAATATTAGTAAATTAAACTGTTTCCTTGTGATTGGGAGAAGTAGTTAAGCTAGAAGTAGTTGCTTCTAGTCGCGTCGGCTACGTTTCCGTTCTGAGTGGCTGCCGCGATCATTCTTTTCGTCAGCACGTTTAGGCGCCTTCTTGGCCATGTTCAAGAACTTATCCAGACCGAAGGGATCCTCTTCTTTCTCGAACTCAACCGGTCCGCTACGTGATGGAGCTGCTGTTTCCCGTGATCCGGCACCCGAGAACTGTTTATCGGGTACAAAGCGTTTCGTATTAACAATTGTATCTAGATCTCCACTATAGTTATCACTATCTGCTTGTTTGCTGGGCCGATAAATATGCGAGCCCATTGAGCTGCCATCACGCCATGGTTTATCGTAGACATTGTACGCCTCATCATCACCATAGCCGGAGTCCATGCCCTTCGTGGTATTGAACAGACGTTGATCGAACAGTGTCTCGCCGTTGCCAGCACTTTTGGCTGGTAGTCCCAGTGCAATTTGCTCGGATATGTCACGCTCGCGTTCACGTTGCAATTTGGTACGTTTCTCTGGAGCGGCACGTTGTAGATTGCGATCTCGTTGTCGATCACGTTGACGATCGGCACGCAGATCATTGCGTTCACGCACCTCTGCGCTTGTACTGGAGCCACTTGGTACATCTGCTTCGGGATTCCGCAGACCAGCACGCTCCTCACGTGCACGTTGTGCCATCATGCGCAGCATGTCCTCCTTCTTTTCCTTTGCCTTTTGCGCCAGCTTCTTCTCTAACTGTGCCCGCGCCTCGACGGCTTCACGAGCCTTGCGATCAGCTATGTACAGTGCCTCAGCCATCTTGGCAAATTTCTCATTGATGTGCACTTGCTGCAGACCTCGGCCATCGGCCGCCAAACGTTTATCCAGCGGTATGGTGTAACCTAAACAAAAAGCAGAGCGATTAACATTGGGATTACACTTTTAAACGATTTTTAGAACGAACCTTTGGCGTTTTTCCAGTTTGATATGCAGGGTGGTATCTTCCATTCTTTTTGTTCCTTCACTGTCACTTTGCGTGAGGGCGAATGTAGCACAGGCGCTGGCGGTGAGGGAGGACCACGTGGTATCTTCTTGTTGATGCGAAACTTTGGTGGCTCCATCGGATCCAACTGTGCCTCCACCATACGTATGACACGCTGTTTGGCTCCTGAATTAAACGCATCACCTTGCTGCGATGGCGTATAGCGAATATATTGGGCTGGCGCAGCTTTCTGTGCATGTCGCACGGGCAGCGCTGAGGTAATCTTCTGACTTGTTAGTTTTTCTAATGCTAAACGAGTTGCTTCAGTTTCTTCGGCAACGGTTTCCTCGTCGGGTCGCCGGAGCTCTTCCGCATCTTCAGCCAAAACTTCAGCGGGCAATAGTTGAGATATTGAGGAGTAAACGATTTTATCCTTTCCATGTCCCTGGCGAGCAATGGCATCGTATTTAACTTTTCCCCTTTCATCTAAACGCACAGCAAGCGCATCTGACTTTTTACCCATATTAGCAGGTGCACCCAGACCTAAAAATACAACAATTACAATGTCAATTACGTTTTGCAGAAGAGCAACAACAAATTTTATTAACGCTTACCCAGTGGATATTGTGCAACATGAATTTCGGGAAAAGCGCCACCATCACCAAAATCAGCCTCTGTGCGTGGAATCCAGTCCTTGCGTTGGCCATAAGGAGGAGCTGCTATTTTGGCGGACACCAGAGCACCAATCATGGGTGCACCTCTGGCTGCCATACGACGCTCGTCCTCGCGATCCCATACCGCGTTTGTCGGCGTGGGTAGAAGACTTGATAACGACATCACAATGTGTTCGAATTAAGCAATTGTTTAAATATTACAATTTTTAGCAATGGATTATCGTAGAAAATACAACACAATGAATGAAATGTGGAAAAAAGCACACACAAGCGCACGCAAAAATAAAAGCGTATTTATCGGTACAGTAAAAATACTGAAATGAAGCAGCACTAGGGTTGGGTTGCTTATAAGTGAGTGAACAAAAATGAGCTGTTCACTAAACTGAAGAAGTGAACGTGTTCTTCCCAAATTGTTTTTTTTTTGCTCAGTTATTAATAAGCTCTTGCTCACTGTTCAGTTGCTTAAATACTGAACAGCTCTGCTCACTGCTCAGTAGCTTAATTACTGAACAACTCTGCTCACTGCTCAGTAGCCTAATTACTGAACAGCTCTTGCTAATTGCTCAGTTTCCTACCTGCTCTTGCTCATTGCTCAGTTGCCGAGCTGCTCAATCAAAATCGATTAATTGTAAATTTGCACCCCATTTTTTTTCAAAAAGTACATCGATTGAACGAATTTTAAAATGGGAACAGGCCTGAAAAATTAGTCAGCAAGCAACTGTTAAAAAGAATTCAAAAAATGCTAAAGGGGAGATTTTTAAGATTCTTAAAAATGTCCTAAGTGAACCAGTGAGCGAGTCGGCTCACCTCCAAGAAAAGAACAAGTGAACATGTTCACTAAAGTGAGCAGTACTTACCCAACACTAACCAGCACAGCTGGTTGACGCAGCTAATATAATCGATATAAAATTCAGTGTTACCAGATAATTATATCGATTCTTAGAAAAGGAAACTCGGTTCTACCTGATTAATCGATACGAAAATGTGCCAATTTTGGCGCAAAAACGCCAAGTGGCAATAATGAACACAAGTATTACTTTACTCCTCACGAAAGTGTTTCCATATTCTCTGTGAGGTTAGCTACGTTGGCATAGTCTTTAATCGAAAACTGCGGAATGTCTACGGAATTGAAAGAAGCGTTAACCAAAGTTGCGAATTTGGTAAATACATGAAATTAACATATGTTAGTACTCCCTTATAACGCCTTCTGAACCACCGCAGGAACGTATGGTAAATGAACTACACGTGGAATTTCAAAATCCAGAAATAAATGACGACAGCAATGCAGATCTAACTAAGCTGCGTACGGAAAATATGAAACTGAAGCACCGTCTTGCCATTATTAAACAAGTAAGTTTATATCATATTATGCTATCGTGCGTAAACTTTACAATACTTTCTATTAATAGACAATTGCTGACGAGAAGAAGGCAACCGGCGAAATGCATTTCGATGATGCGCTTTCAATTACAGAACATTTGGAACAAGTCTTTACTCATGCAATTGCCGAGGCCTTTCCAAACTACTCAAAGACTCCAGTTATTATTGCACCAGTGAACAATGTGTCAGCGAAATTTGGAGACTACCAGTGCAACAATGCTATGGGCTTAGCCAAAACACTGAAACAGAATGGCATTAATAAAGCACCCCGAGAGATTGCACTGGAAATCCAGAGATGCTGTCCAGCCTCTCCGCTTATAGAGAAAATCGAAGTTGCTGGGGCTGGTTTTGTGAACATATTTCTCAGCAAGTAAGCAAAACTGCACCAATGTTTTATACCATAATCAGCTAAAACAATTACGTTTCTTTAGGAAATATGCTGTGTCTTCTTTAACCAGTATTTTGCGAGATGGCATCAAGCCACCGAAGATGCTTAAGAAGCGCATCTTAGTGGACTTTTCATCACCAAACATTGCAAAACAGATGCACGTCGGTCATTTGCGTTCCACCATCATTGGCGAGTCAATCTGCCGGCTTCTAGAGTTCCTAGAGCATGATGTTATACGCATCAACCACCTAGGCGATTGGGGTACACAGTTTGGCATGCTGATTGCACACTTGGAGGACCGTTTTCCGCAGTTCCTAAATGAGAGCCCGCCAATTGGAGATCTACAAGCATTTTACAAGGAATCGAAGAAGCGGTAAGTAATGCCATTTAAACCGATTCGGAGTTGTTTCATATCTTACCTTTCAGTTTTGATGAAGACGAGGATTTCAAGAAGCGTGCCTACAATTGCGTCGTCACTCTGCAAAGCGGTGAACCCAAGTCCATAAAAGCCTGGCAGCTTATTTGTGATGAGTCACGCAAAGAATTTCAGACGATTTATAATCGCTTAGATGTATCCATCAAGGAACGTGGCGAATCATTCTATCAATCTCGCATGGCATCTATAGTTGAATTTCTGCAAAGTAATAACCTATTGGAACCGGATGAAGGACGTCAAATAATGTGGCCCAACGAGAGTAAAACCGGAATTCCATTGACGATTGTCAAATCAGATGGTGGCTACACTTATGACACCTCTGATATGGCTGCTATCAAACACCGCTTGCACGAAGAGCTCGCCAACTGGTTGATTTATGTTGTAGACGCTGGCCAAAGCACGCACTTGAATTCCATTTTCGAAGCGGCAAAGCGTTGTGGCATCTTAAATCCGGATAAACAACGTGTGGATCATGTACAATTCGGTCTAGTTCTCGGCGAAGATGGCAAAAAGTTTAAGACACGTTCGGGGGATACGGTTAAACTGTCCGATTTGCTGGATGAAGGCATGAAACGGTCGTTGGATCAGCTGCAGAAGCGAGGACGAGATCAAGTGCTGACACCTCAGGAACTACTTGCTGCACAGGAAGCCGTTGCGTACGGTTGCATTAAGTACGCTGATCTTAGCCACAATCGTATCAGCGATTATGTATTCTCATTTGATAAAATGCTCGATGATCGTGGAAATACGGCTGTATATTTACTCTATACGTTCACACGCATCTGTTCCATTGCCCGCAATTCGGGAGAGGACTTTAGTAACAAGAAGGATATTCTGGCTAAAGTTCAAATAGCTCTGGATCATGAGAAGGAGTGGAAGCTTGCCAAAACATTACTCAAATTGCACGACATACTGCTGAAGTGCGCCAACGGCCTGTTTCTACATTACCTCTGTGAATTTTGCTTCGATGTCTGCGCAGTATTCACGGAATTCTACGACAGCTGTTACTGCATTGAGAAAGATAAGGAGGGTCGTATTATCAAAGTTAACCACAGCCGAATTTTACTATGCGAAGCAACGGCATCCGTTTTGCAGCAATGCTTTCACATTTTGGGTTTGAAAACTGTATCTAAAATTTAAATATATTGCAATCTTTCAAGACTCATATATATATTTTGTATAAATTTAACAATAAATGTTAATAACAATCAAGGAAATTAAAATATAACTGTAATCAATTCTTCAACCTGCTCTATGGAAAATAGTTGTGGAATATTTTCTGGAATAGTTTCAACCAGCGGTGGGCACGATATTCAGAGTTGACAGCAATCACGGTTATTCCCAGCCGGGCGTTGCGAACATCGAAACAATCTGAGGTTTGGTTTTTCCTCAAAATAAATATGTTGCAATGGACATGATGTCCACCTGTTTTTAAACTTTAAACTTCTTTTTGCTTGACCTTCAGTAGTAAAAGTTAGTTTCAACTTTACACATTTTTAGAGAGCAGCATAGCACGCGCTGTGAGCTCGCCTGTACGTGTGAGAGCATCAACTGTGCGTGTGAAAACAACTCTGCAAAGCAAAGGATAGGTACGATAGGAATTATGAATTGTGGGCACCACTAGACTAAAACGTCACAGCGTAAAATTGAATTACATTCGTTTTATGACCTGATTACTAGCTCTGCAGCACAGTAAAACAGAATGCACTTCAGTCAAATACTTTGGAGCAAGAAAACTAATGGCATATTTGATATACTTTACTTGAAAATTGAAAATGTGAAGCTTTTGTTTGAGTTTACCATGTAAAAATGAATTTAAAAGAAGGATCTTTGTTAACAGTTCCCACTGCTAGTCCTACATGCGTTTCGATAGGCGCTAATGTATGATGTGGTTGCAGGTGCCTCGAGCTTACCTTGACTCAGACGTAATATTGTCAATGGAGTTTCAAGGTACAGGCAAGCTAAAAGAGTAATGAGCTCGTATTCGGCTGCAGATTCTAGTGCAAAACATATAAATTCGAAATTGATTTTCAAATGTTTATCAACACATAATTATTCGAATTTCCAAAAAAAAAAAGAAATCATCATACTCAACCAGCTCTTATCAACTAAATTGACAATATATATACTATATCTGTGTGTATGTATACGCATATGAATAATTTGGCATTTAAGTTTGTTTCATAGCAGTTTTGCTTATATTCATGGAGAACGCATTGATGTACGTATGTATGGAGTAGAGTATGTAGCATGTATGTACATACATATGTGCCAGTACTTACATTGTGGCAAAAGGTAGTAGAGCTGGGTATTCGGTGCGAATACAACAAATGCAAATTGCTTTTCACATTCAAGTATGTATTAGGATGTCAATTTATTGCTCGAAATACCTACATACGTCACAAACATCATAAATCCTCTTATGGCGACATGCTCTCTTCTTACATCTTCTTACATCAACTAATGTCACGCGAGGCGGCATCGCATGCATGCAGTATATGTACGTGAATGTGTGTATGCACACACATGGTATGTGGTGTACATACAAGTATATGGTAAATGCATATAGGTAAATAATAGATGCTACACTTTCGATTGGTAAATGCCAAAAGTTAACGTATTCAACATAATTGGTACTTATGTAAGCAAAATGTATTTATGACTTTTTAATGCAAGTTGTTTTGTTTTTTTTTTTTGGTTGTTTTTTTTTTTTTTTGGTTTTTTTAACATGAACATGTATTTTTTTCGTTTCGTTTTCTATTTTGTTTATTGATAATACCATAAGCATTTTGTTATTGGGTTACTTTTCTTTGTTGATGAATTCAGCTAATTACAGACATTAATTTTATTTATTACTTTTGATTTAGGTATAAATTGTACATTAGAAATCATAGTAAAAGTACAATCAATAATATTTGTTATGTTCTTACGTACGCACATGTGAATTTGAGACATATACATCATCATATAAACATAATTAAGAGAATGTATTGCATGTATGTGTGTTTGTTGTATATAGACTTGTATATAAAGATTCAGAATCGAACATAATATAATTCATAGTTGGTAGTTGTTCTTCTTGTTCTTGTTGTTGCTCTTGTTGTTGTTGTTGTTGCTGATGTCAGGCGATGTTTCCCTCATTCATATAAACCAGAAAAAACATTTAAAAAGAGTAGCTCTGTTTGTTTTTGTTTTGTTTTTGTTTGCGTTAAGCATTATATATTCGGTTTTTCGAAGTATCAATGTTTGACGTATTATCAAATTTGATTCATACAACTAACACTTTTAATTTTGCCTTTTTGGTTTTGGTTTTTCTTTTGTTTGTTTTGTTTTGTTTCATTAATTATATTTATTTAGTTATCATTATTATACTCTCTGAATTATCATCCATTCCTTATGCTTGTTAACTTAAAATGCAATTATGAGAACTGCTATGAATATAGTACTATATGTATGCATGTATATAAAAAGATAAGAACAATCCACACACAAATGACCAATTCAATTTGTTTAAATTATTTTAATTCCTATACACACAACAATACAAACAAACTGTGATATAGAGACAAGGTAGTAGTACATAGGCTAATGTAGATCGAAGATCGTAAAGCATAATCATAATCATAATCCAAAACAAAATCAACATAATCAACAGTTCTGACAGACAGACAGACAGTACATTTCGTACATTTGGTACATTTCAACTTGTTACTTTATTATGTTCGAGAGTTTTACATATGTATTGTATCGTATCGTATGTATGTATGCATGTGTGTGTGTGTGTGTGTGTGTTCTCACTGCGTGGTGAGTGGTAGTAGTAGTAGTAGTAGTAGTAGCACAAATTCTTTGTTCAATTAGCATTTCTCTTGGTATTCGTATTCGCATGAAAAGTAATTCCGTTCTAACGAAACTTAATAAATAATAAATATATATAGTAGAAATTTAATATACATAATAATTAAATATTAACATGTTGTGCTTGTTTCATCTTATTTATTGACATTCAAGTTTCCTCATTGTAGCGTTTCTTTCTCCTTTCCTTTGTGTGTATGAGTGTGCGTTTCTGTATGTGTGTGTGTGCGTGTGTGTTTGCTTGATTCAAGTGCGTTTCTTTGTACGGGATTTTCTTCAAGTGTTGCGTTTGCAGTTTCAGTTTCAGTTTCAGTTTGAGTTGCATTGTTATTGCAAAATAGTAGTAAATAGTATGTATGTATGTATGTGTGTAAGTAGAATGAACGTAAGTCGAGTGTAGAGTTGGAATTCGAGAAGCTCATGCGTGGCTCATTACTAAGTGGTATTGGGTTAAGCAATAACCAGCGACTACATATTGAATTGCAGTCACAGTTTCTTGTGTCCAGTTTCCAGATGGAAAACAATTGTTAAGCATGAAGAGGAGAACTCTCAAATACACTTATCCTGTAACAATTGATAGAGTCAATGTGCCGGTCACGAGGTCTAATTAATCATACACGTTGTTGTTGTTGCTGTTGTTGTTGTCGCTACTCTTTCCCTCTGTCCCTACCTATGTGTGTGTTCTCTTCGTCTGTTGTTGTTATCGCTTCCTTCTGCTCTGTTTTGAATGCGCATGTGAGTGTTTTACTTTTACTTTTACTTTCACGATCGTTCTGTTAGTCTGTATGTTAAGATTTTCGTTAAACATTTATAAATTTGTTAGGTTTTAAAGTTAATTTAATCATTTATTGTTGTAGCTTATATGGCCGTCAATTATATATGTAAATAGTTTTGTTTTTCTTTTTGTTTTCCTTTTTGTTTTGTTTCATTTCATTTTGTTTTTCACTAAGTATGTTATTTAAATCATTCTTGTTTTTCTTGTTCTTATATAAATAAAGGACTTAAATGTTATAAGAAAAATGTTTTATAAAGTGTATTGTTTACTGATTTATTTATCTCTTGATCATTATATTAAATTTTGTAATTTACGCAATATTATCTTGCCTTTTTACTTTCTATGTGATTCGCTTATTCCTCTCTGCTCTTCATCTTTATCGTTATCGTTATCTTTATCTTTATCGTAATCGTTATCGTTATCGTTATCTTTAGCTTCTTCTTTTGTTTTCTCTTGTAAATGCTTTAATTTTATTTGACTTTATTAAGACCAACTTTGCTGTTGTATGTTGTATGTTGTATGTACGTATGTATGTAATGTATGTATGTATTTATATATGTATGCTATGTATGTGATGTCATATAAGAATTTTAAGTTGTTTGTTTGCTGTTGTTGTTTGCTGTTGTTGTTTGCTGTTGTTGTTGTTGTTGGTTTTGGTTTTTCTCCGTCCACCCATATTATTCATACACACACATTTATACGGATATTACAATGTAGTCACCATAATTTGCGTGCTCGTCGTGCTATCATAGGTTTAACTTCATTATTTTGTTGCTATATATAGCGATCATCGCCGTCAATATATCATCTTGTGTATATATGACTTTAATACGCTTTGAACTAACTTTACGTACTTTATACTCTAACTGTGTTCGGCATTCTGACTAAACAATGACTATCAGTGACAGCTCATCATAGATTATGCTTTGAATTTTGTTTCATTTCCTTTCATTACATTTCTTTCTTTTCTTTTGTTTTAGTTTAGTTTTCGTTTTCTTATTCATTTTCATATTCTTTATCTTTTTCTTTTTCTTTACTTTTTCATTTCATTTACACTAATAATATACTTGTATGTGTGTATGTCTAGTTGTATGTTTGCCGTGTATGTCTGTGTTGGTTTTCCTTTTGTTTTTGTTTTGTTTTGTTTTGTTTTCTTTTGTTTTGTTTTTGTTTTGTTTTGGTTTGTTTTGTTGTATAAGTATAATAAGTATATAGCAATATAAATAATTTGTATATAAAGTTCTTGTTTTTGCTGTGGTCTACGTTGCAGTCAACGCCGCGTCTCATCCTCGTCTCACACACAATCGCTGTTGTTCTCTACTCTATGTTTCCTTCAACATCAACATCAACATCCACATCATCATCATCATCACCATCCTCTGTCCCTGTTTTCTCGTTTCTCGTGTTTCCCTCGCTATTCGTCTACCTCATTCACCTGCTTCGCTTTAGCCTATAACAACAGTAACAAGGAACCATTGACACCAGAGCACAAAAAACAGTTATTGATGCCACCACACATTCGATACGGATGCACACACACACATATGCACACACACGTATGCACATGATGTATGTACACACACACCTTACATAGGTAAAGGACACCAATAGACATGCATTTTCGGAAAGGATGTCATTTTGCTGCTTCTGTTATTGTCGCATCTTCTACTCGTTAACTGCGCGCAACCACCGCCACGTTGACCCTACCCCCACCCGTTAATACGCATTGTGCACTTAGACTTAGTTCCACACGCGCAAGAACGAGTCCCACGATCCTGTTGCTACTGCCATACCATTTTCAGTGACCCCCAAACATGAAACACGGTTATCGTGGCCGGCGAGAATACCTGAGCGCTCTGCTTTCATTGTGTCCCATACATTACAGTTGAAGTCATCATACCCCGCCAATAACAGACGTCCGCTTTTTGAAAATGCCACCGAAGTGATGCCACAAATGATGTTGTCGTGCGAGTACATGGCTAATTCCTGATCGGCACGTATATCGAAGAGACGGCAAGTGGCGTCGTCCGACCCTGTCGCGAAGGCTTGTCCATTGGGGAAGAAGGTGACTGCGTTAATATCAGATTCGTGTCCAGGGAACGTCTGTTTGCACACACATTCTCGTATGTCCCACAATTTGGCCGATGCATCGCAAGCGCCAGATACAAAGGTTTTACATTGCGGTGCCAGTGATAGGGCCATCACATCTCCCGTATGTCCCAAAAATGATGTAATCTGCAAACCAGTTTCGATGTCCCACAAGCCGCACGACATGTCACCAGAGCTTGTCACAATTTGATTGTCGTCCAGGAAACGGCAGCACGATAGATATCCACCATGGCCCGGCAGCTCACGGGACACACGTACATTACCCTCGCGTGTCTTTAAGTTATAGATTGAACACATGTTGTCGAGGCCACCGCAGGCTACGTAGCTTCCCGATGGAGCGTATGCACAGGTCATGACCCATGACGAACGCAGCGGTATGGCGTGTACTTTGTTCGTGGTATGCGAGTCCCAAACAATCAGTTTGCCATCCTGTGAGGCTGATACGAGGTTCCTAGAGTCATTGCCCCAGTGCATGGCATAGATTTTGGCCAGATGACCGCGCAGCGTGCGTCGCGTACGCATTTGTATACGTCCAATGGGTTCCAGCGATGCGGCAGCCTGCAGCAGGGACGTGTCGCACGCAGCCTTTCTTGCATCTCGAATAGCATTCTTGAGAGATTCGGCTTCTTGTCTCAGACTGTCTAGTTCATTCATCTTATATTTCGCACAAGGTTCGCTTTTTCTGTAACCTGTTTTCCTCCTTCCGCAATCGCAATCGCACTCGGAATTCTTCTGTCTTCAAAACTGCGAATACATTTTCAATTAGTTTCAACTGGATTTTCAGCAAAAAAAACAACAACAAATTAGCACACAAAAAATGGGCAACTCACGTTTTATAACTATTTTGATTGCAGATATTTACTCCACGTCGCTGTTAATATGATTGTTGCCAGGTCAAGATGAATTATCTTCAACGTCCAAGGATAAGATACTCGTTGGGGTCAATCTTTGAAGTTTTTCTTATATACACTATTCTCGTCGTTAGTCGGTCGGTCGGTCGGTCGGCGAACACTTACTTTAGTCGGTTAATGTTTAGTTTATATTCAAGTGTTATTAATCGGCTTTAATCCTTGTAAGAGAACGTGGGTTTGATTGATTAAAACCTTGCACCAAAACGGTGGTATTTCATATGTTCAAATTCACGGATGCGGATGCGGATACGGATACTTGTTGTAAGGTCTTATATCCTTTTCGACAGTTTCAGTTATTTTGGTTTGTGCTTTATCTATAATGGATATTAAAGAGCGGATTAAAATTGATATCAAGAGGGTCGTCGCGCTGAGTAAAATTTGCTCTGAAAGCTCCTCGGCCTAAGTTTTTCTTTCTTCCTTTTTCTGGTTGGCAATTTAAAAAAGCATGTGTAGTTATATCAGCACTTTGATTTTCACACGGTTCCCGTTAATCCCGATTCCGATTTGTAATTTGTAATTTAATTTGAAATGATAAATTAAACGCTTGTGCACCGAGTAAAATAATTTTCTCTTTTTGCTGTTGACTGCTCGTTTGGTCCGCGAGTTTTCACCCGTGCTGTTGCCTTTCCTTGGTTGCTCGATTCGCTTTTTTGGTACACCAAAATTGCAATTTTCGCACCACCGCTGTCAATAAAAACCAAACTAATGGGAGAGAGCAGTACAACCAGTGTTTCGTTGTGGCAAGTATTGGTGTGCACGTCAGAAAAAGAAGGTTCGAACGTGACCACAGAGTAGCGGCGCGACAAGCATAGTTAAATTATAATAACCGTTTATCCCATTCACACCAACGTGAAGTGACGTTTCATCAAATACACAGAGCGAGAAAGAAATACAAGAGAAAAATCAATTTTAAATACTAAAATATCATTTTTGATTGCAATTATTGAAAGCAATAAGAATGACAATTGCGCAAATGCAAATATATGTACACAGTTTTTATTGTCATTCGCACAGGCAACATTTAACTAGCAACTTGTATTTTGCAAAACATGAACATTGGGGCATATGTGTGTATGTTATATACATATATTTCATAGGGGAACACAAACCTGACCACTTTTGTGGCCGACTCTTACACGTTTGAGTTATGTTTTGTGGCGAATACTTCCAGTTTACAAGGTCATGTACACAATAATATAGTTAAATACAGTACGAAATTATTGTTTCTGATGGATTTTAAATCTGAATTATCATCAGTAGGCTCGACAACTTTTTTTTCACAGTATATCTTGACACAACTTCTCATTCACTCTTCAATTGGCAGCCAACACCTAGAAGTATTTCAGGCATGCATTCCAAGTATCGATGTTCCGTGTTATCGATAATTCAAAACACCTCAAATATACTTTTTCGTTTATACGACACAAATACGTGATGCATATCAGTGATATAATATCAACGCACACAACAATTCATTTTAGATTTGTTGATTTAAGCAGTACAATGAAATAATTCTGTCCATTTATTTATTCACAAAAAATTGTGTAACAATTACATAACTTAAAGTCGGTGAGCTGTTAGCTTTTGTAATTTCTGTCATCCGTTGTTAAGGAAATTAAACATTTTATTAAATGCGTATCCGTTGATGAATTTAATTATTATATATAATAAATACATGGTGCTTTATAAATTTTTGATGTAATCCAATAACATTTTTATGTACGTTGTTTAACAATAGTAGGCCTTTTTTTATATTTTTTATATATTGATTCATGATAAGTTAAAATGATTTTGTTTTAAAAAAAATAACAAATTCCTAAAAAATTAAATATATTTTTGAAAAAAAGGGATACTATTCTTTATTTATTACTTTAGTTTTTACGAATTGTTTTCTTTGCCGTTGCAACAAAATTTGAAGGATGTACAAACCAATTTTCCTCAAATACCATTGCATACCAACTTCTGTGGTATCATTTTTGTTCCGTTTCCATATTCTAAAGTGGTTGTTACATAGAACATGGTACCAAAATATTACGTTTTGGTCCGATTGTTTCGAATATACATATTCGATAGACAATTAAAATCGACGCCGTTAAATGGATATGGAATTGTAAAAAATTGTTGAATTAAACTGTTTGTTACCTATAAAAGTCAACTGGTTGCCTTGAATATAGGATATAATTAATGCTCTATTTCCTTCACAACATAACATTGGATACGGATTTTTGTGAATATATCGGGAGTTCGTGAATTCTGCAACGTTCAAATTCACAATGTTCAGAACTATTGTGCATATGATTGTGCGAATGTAACATAACAATTTGAAATCAACGCCTATCAGTTATAAAAATATAATATAATACAATGCTAATGTATCCGCAAATATTATTTTCGTACATACCAGTGCATTTATTGATGAAAACTACATATATTTAAATGGATGAGCATTTGTTTAACAAACAGCAGCTTCATAAGGAACGTTATTTAAAGAGTCCATTTATTTATCCGCATCCGCGAGTTCGGCTTGACCTTGATAGCCCAAAGAGTGATGCAACGTGCCCTAAGCTGCACTGCGATCGGCATTCAATAAACTATATAAAGTCTAATCTTTCAACGGCAAATACCAAAACATTCATTCTACGACGTTTGCGCACACGGCTTTCTTTATCTGCATCTTCGGCGTCCGGAAACAATTTACTTCCGCTTCACGCGAGCAAATAAACGCGAACGAAGAGGATAAAAATGGCTGAAGTTAAGAATTTAAAGGTGGAACTAGATGCAATGTATGATGAATCTGAGTCATCTGACTACTCCGATCAGGATGATTGCGAAGCTGGAAGTTCTGGCAGCAATCCTCGATCACAGACCCCCAATGATGGTAAAAACGTTATTACGGACATTAAAACTGAACTGGGCAAAGGGGGTACGGATGAAAATGGTTCCTCAAATTCACAGGGACAAGGAAAGAATATAGCGGGCCATCCAAATTATGGGTTCGGCAAGAGATGGTCGAAATCCGAAGATGTCTTACTAAAGTCATTAGTAGATCAACATGGTGAACGCTGGGACATCATTGGACCGCACTTCAAGGACCGACTGGAGCAGCAAGTGCATCAGCGTTGGGCAAAAGTTTTAAATCCCGAGCTAATAAAGGGTCCATGGGCACGGGATGAAGATGAGAAGGTTATCGAACTGGTGAGAAGATTTGGTCCCAAAAAGTGGACACTTATCGCTCGATATCTGAACGGGCGCATTGGCAAGCAATGCCGGGAGCGCTGGCATAATCACCTTAATCCAAATATAAAGAAGACAGCTTGGACAGAAGAAGAAGATAAAATCATATATAACGCTCATTTTCAGCTGGGAAATCAGTGGGCGAAGATTGCGAAACTGCTTCCTGGACGCACTGATAACGCCATAAAGAATCACTGGAACTCGACAATGCGTCGCAAGTACGACGGAGAGCGCAGGCCTGTGAATACGATTACGGGTAGTGATCTAAAGAGTTCACGCACCCATCTAATAACTTTGATCAAGGCCGGTGGGATTGGAAAAACAGCTCAGAATGTAAATAGCAAGACGGATTCGGGTGCGACAAGCGATGAGCGACGGGCTAACTCCATTGATTCCAGTGCAGCTGCAACGGCCACAAATTCGGATGCTCCAAATGAAGGCGGATCGGGACAAGCGAAAAGTGTATCTGTACCGTCTATCCCATTCTTGCAGTATGCGGATATTACACCAAGCAGACCCACACCCAATATACTTAAGCGTTCCCGTAAAAACCATGTCGATATGCCGACGAATGGCAGTGCTAGTGCGGATGTGCCCAAAACCGAGGGCACGTCGAAATTCCCAGAATCACCAGTTATAACGCCAATCAAATCGCTACCATTCTCGCCCAGTCTATTCCTGAAATCACCTTGTCTAACGACATTCGAGAACATGAACCTTCGCGCCAGCACGCCAGTGACCAAAATCTACAATCGTGTAGGCATGGAAATCAAGAAGGAGCTGGAAACATCGTCCATTGAAACACCACAAAAGAGTACGTACATAGATCCGATATGTCATTATTATCATTGTCGAATGTTTCATCAATATAATTTATATATATGATTTATTGCAGGTTCACTAGTTCCTCGAACGCCAACTCCATTCAAGAATGCTCTAGAGGCCATTGGTAGAAAACGTGATGGCCGCTCCTACGTGCCATCAAGTCCGTCGAGTCTGGTCGAGGATCTTGCAGAAATTATCAATGAAGAACAGACAGTGGACACCAGCAAAAACTGTACTGAAAATATGGAACGTGATGAAAACATATCTGATCCGGAATATTCCAATATGCGTTCCCAACTCAATGTACCATCACCGCCAACAAAACGCGCCAGAAAATCATTAGTTCCTAGCTGGAGTTCAAATCATCTGCAGTATGGCAAGAAAATGGAACCATTTGAGACGGAAACGCCAAGCAAATTCTTATCATCTGGCCAACTGGTTGCGAACTTTTCTCCGAGTAATCTGAAGGATACGCTCTGCAGCGAACAGGATCTCCTCTTCGACGAGGGCAAAAAGGAGAATCGACCATACTTGTACAGATGGCGGGGTCTATCAAGCGATAACCTACTGGATCCAAAGTGGGCGCGTGTTGCTTGTGGCAAAACCAAAGATCAAATATTCATGGAGGAGCAAGCGTATGCGTGTCTTCAGAATCTCGCCCTAATGCCACGATCATTAAACTTTGAGAAGCAGAAATAGATGAAAAGGAAATGCAATTTGATATTTTGATACTATTTTTTTTACAAACTCAAATTCAATTCACCACACATGTACAGTACTTTCAATTATTACAATCAATATTTTTTTGAATGAACCATTTAAACGAAATGTAATTGCTGCAAGTAAATTATACATATATCAGAATATATACAATTGTTTAAAACTGAAGGCATACGAATTGTAACTATTATTTTAGTATGTGAAATGCGATATTTAAAGTGTGAACTATTTACAAATTGTTATCATAAGATTGCAGCCGATTTCTGTACACTAATTACGTCTTATTAATAAGTTTGCCTACACATTACTATAGTGCGAGTTAAGCCGAAGATCACAGTTCTTTACTTTGATTTCTTGCTCTTGTGCTTAATGATCATGAACACATTTTCACAACTATTATATACCTGAACCGATTTTGGAAGAAGAAAACAAATTTATATACGATGTATTATGTATAGCAGATTTATGGTATATAATATACAGTAAGAACGCTGGATACTAAATATAACTTTTATTACAAAAACCACAGCCTGTGTTATTGTACCTGTCAAGTGCGTGGTGAAAACATCCGCTGAGGCCAAAAGCAATCACGTTATCACAGTTTACATCGGGTGATAACTTTTGAGTCACCCTGATCACACATACAGTAGCCATTAGTATCAGTTGCAGAATTCGTCAGAATTTTAGGCATTTCGGCAATGTATAGGCAATAAAAATATTTATTTCGTAATTAACTCTATCTAACGCAGCGGTGCCCCATATTCATGATTCCTATCACATGTGCGTTTTGCTTTGCAGCGCTGCTTTCTCACGCACTGGCGATGATCGCACACAAGCACATTGTTTGATAGTGTGATCTAAAGCATTTAATTACGAAATAGTTTCCCAATATCTCGTGCCAGTATTTCCATGAATGGAATTTTTCTGTTTTCACATATGTACGCACAATTGACGATTGTTTTGGGGTTGACCATTTCAATGCCTAATTAAACGTAAACGTTTAAATTCTGGAGAAGGTTTTAATGCTAATGATAAGATATACGAAACAGCCTATAATCGAAAATTAAATCTCGTCCTTATCAGACCCATAATAGTTCCAATTAAAATGAATTCCACGAAGAGCTCTTCGTTCGATTATTTTTAAATTAAAAAAGAATTTATTGATTTCATCGAAAAAAATATACAAAAAAAAAAAAGAAATCCATGTGCATAGATAGATATGGTTTATAAGGCGGAAAAGAAACGTTTGTATTTGTATTGTATACTCGTATTATATAGTGTAGTATATTTTGTGTATTCTCCAGCTGTGTCGCGCGCTCGCTCCCTCTGGCGCACGCTGCATAGTTTCGTCTCTGTCATTACCATGCCTCAGACGGAACTATGTATCTGATGGTGCACAGACACTTGATACATAGTCAGCCATGCAGTACCTGTTGGTTGGATGGAACTCCATGGTGCTCGGACAGTCCAAGGTGACATGGTCCACCGTCTCGTCCTCGTTTTCATAGCATAACGTGTACTGTTTACAGTTTCCGGATATCGCCTGGGATCCAGTGGTGGCACAGATGTTCCTCGGCGTCGTTGTTCTCGGAGTGGTCACAGTGGTACCGGGCTCTGCTGTGCTGGTTTCTCCAGGTCCTGTAGTGCTTCCAGTTGCTGTAGTTTCTCCAGGTCCTGTAGTGCCTCCAGGTTCTGTAGTCTCTCCAGGTCCTGTAGTGCTTCCAGTTGCTGTAGTTTCTCCAGGTCCTGTAGTGCCTCCAGGTTCTGTAGTCTCTCCAGGTCCTGTAGTGCTTCCAGTTGCTGTAGTTTCTCCAGGTCCTGTAGTCTCTCCAGGTCCTGTAGTTTCTCCAGGTCCTGTAGTGCTTCCAGTTGCTGTAGTCTCTCCAGGTCCTGTAGTTTCTCCAGGTTCTGTAGTTTCTCCAGGTCCTGTAGTGGCTCCAGGTTCTGTAGTTTCTCCAGGTCCTGTAGTGCTTCCAGTTGCTGTAGTCTCTGCAGTTGCTGTAGTTTCTCCAGGTCCTGTAGTCCCTACAGTTGCTGATGTAGGAGGATCTACTGTACTACTATCATCCAAATTATCCGGTGGTATGGTTGCTGTTGTAGGAGGATCTACTGTACTACTATCATCCAAATTATCCGGTGGTATGGTTGGATTCTCTATATCACCACCTTCAGCTGCCTGAACGAAACGCAGTGATGCCACACATCTTTCCAGCTGAGCGTCAAAGAGCGCGTGATCAGGACACCTGAAACGCTGAAGGGTGTAGCCACCAGTGGAGTCCAGTTCACAGGCATAGTACTCCTGCGCATTATCCGCTGGCATGAAGCTATTCCGACCACATGGATTACTGACTTCAGCCTGGATCCCAGCGACAGCCAGTGCTAGGAAAATGGCACTGAAAGCCAATTGTACGGTAATCATCTCTC
This sequence comes from Liodrosophila aerea, assembly GCA_035045005.1. NCBI lineage: Eukaryota > Metazoa > Arthropoda > Insecta > Diptera > Drosophilidae > Liodrosophila > Liodrosophila aerea. The sequence continues at coordinate 1,059,379 of JAWNNL010000479.1, read as the reverse complement.
CGATTTGGGTTCTAATTGCTTGTGGTATTGTTTAAGTAACGGTTCTGGTGCCGACAGACTAACTGGAGAGGCTATTCGCTGCATTCTTTTATAGGCAGCCAGATATAAGGCAATCAGGGAGATTGCTTTCGATTAGCCGATAAGTGGCTCTTCACATGCGTAAGTAGCATATTAGATTGTCTTTTGGTCAGGGTATAAAAAAGAACACTTGTCTCGATTCATGCAGAGCGAATGTTGATTGAAATTTGTTTATTAACTAGAGACTAAGAGGCAATACACCAAAGATAGATTGTAAATGGGGTCGGGTACGGGTCTAATTGGATCGGATGGGCTCTACTCCTCAGCACTCTCCACTGACACAGGTTTGTTGGCCAGAGCCAGAGCCTTGGCCTGCTTTTTGGCCTCCTCCTTGGCCGCCTTTTTAGCCGCTTTCTCCAGTTGCTTTTGCTGTTTGCGTGCTTCCTTCTCCTTTTGCTTCTCGGCCTTCTGTCGCAACTTTTCATCCAATTTGAATTGTTTTTGCTCACGTTTTATGGCAGCCAAATCGCTGTCCTCCAGTGCCATATCTCCAGGCCACACTTGAGTCCAGTCGTAGCGCCAGCAACCGCCCAATAGAGGCTCGAAACGCTCACCCCTGGAACAGCGCACGATATACTTGTGGTAGCCACCCTGTAGACTGACCATGCAGTTATAATAGAAGCTATCATCGCTACCAGCAAAACGTCCGGGCGTTACACAAACGAATTCATCCTCCTTACAGCTGGCCAAATCTAGCACACAGCGACCATAGGCGGGCGAAAAGACCGTCCATGGCTGACAAGACATATCTAATGCCTTCAACTGAGCCGTAACAACATCCACCATACAATAGTGGAAGCTTTGACAGTCGCCACTGCTGTGGGCAAACAAGCCTGTACTTGGACACTCGAAGCTCAGTGGTGCCGCAGGTGTTGTCGGATTGATTGGCTCCGCTTCTGTCGAACTGGATTGTTCCTCCGGGGGGGCCGGCTTGTCCTGCTCGTTGGGGTCAGTGCTTGGTTCCTCTTCGGGTGTTGGAGTGGTCTCCTGTTCGGGCTCCTCTTCGGGTGTTGGTGTAGTCTCCTGTTCGGGCTCCTCTTCGGGTGTTGGTGTGGTCTCCTGTTCGGGCTCCTCTTCTGGTGTTGGAGTAGTCTCCTGTTCTGGCTCCTCTTCGGGTGTTGGCGTACTCTCCTGTTCTGGCTCCGACTCGGGCGTTGTTATGATCTCCACCTCCTCATCGTTGGCTGTTGTGTCCGACTCTGGGATTATTATTTCCTCTGGCTGATTAGGGTCTACTTCCCAGCCGCTGCCTTCGACAATATCATTCCATTCGTTCATTTGCCTGAGGTTGGTTGGCTGACCATCAGGAGCACCAGCAATAAGGCCCTGGCTTTCACCATCGCCACTGAGTGCCAAAATGCCGCATGACTTGGTTACCAGCTGCAAGTTATTATCAATCAGATATCCATATACGCATCACGTCGTATCCTGCCAATACTCACCAGCAGTGCACAGAGCACAAGCACCGACGAAGCGGTCGAGAACTTTCCATGACTCCTTGTGGAAGTTGTTGCTGTTGTCATCATTGTCATCGCGTTTGCCATAGGCTAACTTCGGTCGATCGTAGTATGAGCCACTGGCCGGTGCTACGTCCTATTTTATAGCGAACTCTATTTCGTTGCGCCGGATGCTGCTTATCATCAGCCAACTATTTACAACGCATCTCAGTCACTATCTCCATGCCACGTTGGTCTAACGTCATCCATGGAGATCATTTTGAGTTGTAAAAAGATCATAAAAACCTCCACGCCTTCCACACCTGTCTCCGGACGCGAAACGGAAGTGTGTAAAGATAAACACTACTATAGATAGCGGCGATAGGAGATCGTGATATGGTGGATCTCCAACTGAATGGATGAGATACGAAAACGTATATATTATAGCTGATATAATCCTACTTCGTTACGCTCTGCTAAACAAAAACATCACCTATGATATCATCTTAATGAAGGGTTAAAAACTTATAAGGCACCGAAGCGGTAAGGCTACAGTCGTATGTAGGCGCCATAGCATACGACATGCCAGTACAAGCCAAATATTCCAGAAAATGGCAATTGAAAAGCAATTGCGAAAAGACTACAGTCGGATTCGAGTCTCTAGCTCTAATTGTTTGCCAGGTCTAGGTGTTCACAGAGGAGATAGACTGACAAACAGCCAGACGGACTTCGCTATATCCACTCAGATCGTCGGCATAATCACAAATATGCCAAGGGATCTACCATGCTTTCCTTCTGCCTATTACACACATACTATATGTGAAATACACCATCCTGTACTTTGTTAAATCAAAGAATATATATATTTTTTATATCTCCAATGAGCATCAGCTCAATTAAAAGTGCTAAACTTATTCTAGATTATTATAGTCATATATATGTATAGGAATTAACTCACATATAGATAACTCAACAAATTTTCAACTGCACTTTTAATTCAAAGTTGTGAAACAATTTCTTGGTAACAATTTGCCCTCAAAAGTATGCAACACTTTTTTCTAAAGGCTTTCATACATTCTATTCAAATTCATAGCATACTTTTCTGGTTTTGCTAGAACTCGTACTTTATTAATTTGTTCTGATTTGAATCTTGTTTTAACAAACGGTTTTCATTTATCTAGATTTCAGAATATTTGAATACATTTAGAAGAAAATAAATAGACTAAATCCACAACAAAGTAAAACAAAACTGCTTCTGCTTGCAGTTTATATCATTTATATCATACCTATTCTTCATAGTCCCCACGCTAGCGCTAGTATTGTTCTAATCAACGATAGCATATAATATTATTTACTTTTATCTGCAAAATTTCTGATTACGACTCCCGCTCCACAATACCTGAAATGCTCTGATCGAAGGGAAAACTTTATATTGGGTCACGGCCATTATACCACACACATTCGTCAATTGTTGTGGGGTATAACCAACGTATTTATTTAAAGGTTAGAGTAGTTTAAGAACTAAGCCAACTATTGTTTAGTTTTGCGATTAAGTTGAATGTTGAATTCATTCGAAAGTGGTGAGTCTACCAAGAAATTAGCGATAGAACGAAAGTCTGGGAAAGAGTAATATATGTCCGAAAAAAAGCACCTGATGTATATTATATATAGATGTGTGTATATGCACATATTATTCTCAGTATACAAGTACATAATATTCTTGTACATACGAACAGCTGTATGTATGCACATGTGTGTGTATGTAAATCTGAAAATTAATCTCTCAGCGAGGTGCACACACTTTGTGCAAGCGTCTGTCTGCGCCTGTTTGTGTATGTACAAGATAGATATCTTCAATGTGATAAGCGCGATTATTATCACAGTTTTTGCCATTATCTAAACGGGTTTGGGTTTTGGTAAATGATGAATGCCACCAACAAGCTAACAACTAGACAGAAAAGCCAGAGTACAGAGTTTTTCCAGCACAGACGAAAAATCAAACGGTTTACTCTCCGCGACTCCATCCACACCGGATGTCGAAAATTGAAATTCAGGACTCAAACAGCGAATCGGGTATGACGACAATGCCATTGACAAGTGTGGGAGCGGTGCCAGTAGCCGGAATACCCGTACGTCGAACCGCTGCTCGTGCCACAGCTGGCGTACAACGACGTCGCGTTATAAAGAAGCACATACAACAGAAGTACATGCTCTGCGGTTTTGCCATACACGTAAATAGCATCACTCTCAACTCTCAACTCTCTCTCTCTCAGTCTCTTTGCCCCTCTCTCTCTCTCGAAGATTGGGTATAATAAGTTTGTGTAACAGGTGACAGCGACAGATGTTATAGGGGTCTCTCCGCATGTGCATACGTACAACTATTTCAGCACAAACGCTTTGACAGGGGTATAATAAGTTTGTGCCAGTGTTATTGAATAAGACTGTGCTCGTGTCAAGTGCCTGCGACTGTAGCTGTAGTACTGCAGCCGCCTTTACACGATAACTTACCCAGTTCATTTAGGCAGATGAGTGCTCACTCCCGACTATAGCAGTCCCAAAATAGGTTCCTTGGTTCCATTAGTAACTCCTTTAACATTCTGCTCTGCTCTTTTGTCATTGCACAGGCTTTCCTAGCGACGCCAGCTTATCTGTATGGCAACGTTGTGGAGTCCGACAAAGATCTGGTGCTACGCATCTGGCCAGCGATAGTGTATCAGGCGACGGGAGAGCTATGCCGTTCCATATTGGAACATCTGGACACAGAGTACAGCGGTCGAGTGCGAGAGACGACACAGCTTAGACGAATATTCCTGTTGGCCACACTGATTGCCTGCGTCTCACTGATGATTAGTGGCATATTCTTCTCATCCGCTTGGGTCGTGGTGACCACTACAACTCAGACAGTGGCCATTGTGTTCTATGGCTGCTTTGCTGGTATGGATAACCATCGTTAATGGCGGTGCAAATAATCATTGATTCATTTAAGGTATTGGTTCGAGTATATATCTATGGAAGACACATGTGATACTGGAGGCAGTGCGTCCACGAGAGGATAAGTATGTGCGCAAAACGATTCATCTATGTGGCGAGGCCTTCTGCCAGCTGTTCCTCTCCTTCGTCTTCACCAGCCTGCGCACCTTGTACGGCACAGCACAGTCCATTGTTCTAATGTCCGCACTGCTGGTCAATCTGATACCCTTGAGTCTGATCATCACTAAACATCGCGAAGATGCGTTTACGACCAAGCGTATATCCGTTATCAAAGCGGAGACAACGTTTGCTGGTCTCCCATTGCGTGGTGCATTGTCGGCCAACTTTGTGGCCGATCATCTGGATGGCTTGGACACAGCAATGTCATGGCGAAATGCAGCTGTGGAGAGCACAGCGTCCGGCGCAGGTCCAGTTACAGCTGTTGCTGCCGCTGTGGTGGACACGCACAACAACTACATGCTGGCCACGGATGAGGCTTATGTGACCTATGTGAATCCGAATGGTGTGGAGATCATGGAGATCATTCCCGAGGAAGATGAAAACGTATCCATGATGCGTTCAAGTAATGCTACCATTGATAATTACGGCATATCACAGTCTCAAATACTACACAAGTCACTCTCCAATGGCATACTTTTTCCCCAACTTCCGGCCAATGCCAGCGGGGCCAGCAGTACTTCGCCTCTACCGGAGCCATACGGCAAGCTGGTGAGCCTGATATACAGAAAAGACACTCATTATTATTGTTACTATAATTCTGGTGCTTTCCATTAGCCCCACATACGGCGTATGTCATTAGCAGTTACCTCAAATTTATGGTGGAATCTACTGGATAAGATCGTAATGCCCCTGCAGCATGCACTGTTTGTGCCACAACTATATGCCAGCACTCTGCTCCTCTCCGCTGACATATTCAGCTACGTCATGTGCCTGACTGTGCTGCCGGGACTGGCAGTTAGCCATCATGCTCTTAAGAATGCAGAAATACCATTCCTCTTCTCGTTACTAGCCTTTCCCTGGATGTGCTTCTCGCTGATGACGCCGCGCTTTGGATCCAGTCTGTACAAACACAAACTGCATTGGTACACACTGGGCAGCATCTGCAAGTGTTTGGCGTTAACATGTGAGTAATATACATATGGATTATCAAAACTCTCTTCATATTGTCTACTCTTTCACCTCTAGTCATTAGCTTCTCCACATCAAAGTTGCTGCTCAGCGTTTCGGCTGTGCTCTTGGGCTTTGGTCAAGTGGTAACCGCTTTCCTGCAGGAAATGATCTTTCAATTGGGCATGACACGCGCCAATTGGAACGCCATTCGACGGCCAGTGCATTTCACTAATGGATTGCTAGTACTCGTCTGGGGCGCTCTAGCTCATTGGGTCGTCGTGCATTACTCTTTTCAAGCAACTGTAGGTCTAGCGAGTGCTTTATATGGGACTACAACATTGCTGTGGAATTTTCTATTTTTCTGTTGTCAGACCAACAATTAACGGCTGTATGTATTCTTGATGTGGCTTATTATTTTCATATGTCAATTTCGAGTATAAATTTAATAAAAACAATACCTGAATCAAATCTATATACGAACGTAATTATACATACATAATGGGTAATATAGTATGGCGCCAAAATGGCGGCCTACAAGCAACTTTAAAGCAGAGTGCTTGGTAATCGAATAAAGCCATTCACCAGAGTTGCATTTACTCTAGCTCGATAGCAATCGGAGTGTGTGTAGATGCCGATAACATAAATTAAATATTTTAGGCCTTTTTATTTCTTGGAAAGTTTATTACAATGATTTAATATGATTAATTCATAAAAATATTATTGCAAAGCAAAACTGTAATATATGTATAATTTATTAAATTAAACTGTATATGAGAGACCCGCTAACTAAAAATGAATAAAAGTATTAAGTAAACTTATCTTTTTTAACTTTGTTACTGTTTTAAATAAAAAAAATTGTTTAGAATAAGCTAAATACTTTTTTTTAAATCAGATTACTATTACTATTCACAGTGTTGTATACGTTTTACAACACTAAGAAATACTTTCCGATTATTAATCGATAATATATCGTGTATTTATGCACGCCGAGTTTCTGTAGTTTTATTTGCAATAAATTGTGTACAATCATTACAGTGTTTTAGTTTTAATTGGTAAGTACAAATAACTAGAGCGAACCATTACGTGCATATCCTTAGATATAGTCAAGTGAGTTTCGTGGAATAATTGTGGTTTTGGGTATGCCCTTAGCCGGCATAAAATTGAGTTTGGCAACAAATTCTGTTCAAATCTTTGTATGCTAAGAGCGTGGCAATTGCAACTCTATTTGATTATAAATTGTAAATTGTTTGTCGAAGTGCAAGGAATAAGTTAATTTTACATGCGAAGGCATTGTTCATCGTATCACTCTAGCTGACATTTTCAGAAATAAAAAACGGCGCGCAAACCAAACAGTCGGGCATAATTAATCAGTCTGCAGCGTCTGTACTTAACAATTTAGCATAGAAAAAAATACAAACGATACAATCTAGTAAGAATTGTAACTCAACAATATAAATTCCACTTCCACTCTTAAAGCATCTCGGCTTTGCACACTGCAGACAGTGTGCCCTCAACATCCAGTATACTGCCCCGTACAGAAACTGTGCCGGTCGCCGGAACCAACTGGGATACACGTGTTGAGCAACAACTGCCGCAGAACGGATCATCTGAAGACTGCGCTTCGAACAGCTCTCCTGCTGCTCTCAAACAGCAGTCCAATACTGAAGAAGAGACCGATCATCAGACAGTTGGAGAAATACCGAGCACTGCGCTGGATCGGACGCAGCCAGTTGATAGTAGTCGTCCAGCTAGTGACACAGCAATCGAAACGCTTCAGCCAATAGATCAACGCTTGGCAGTCATTCAACGTGCGTTAGATTTCATCGATGTAACTTCGGAAAGTGAGCGGTTGGAGGAGCAACGCGCAGTCCTAGTATTGTTCCACAAAGTGACGGAAGTGCGAGAATACTTGACAAGCGAATGGCACAGTTCATCAACTTTTCCAACAGGTGCATCCAGAAAAGTGCTTAGCGATATCGATAGAAGGTTTGGCCAGTTAGTGCCCAGAATTGATAGCGCTACGCACACAGATAGATTAAACTACGACCCGATGGGGTTTGATCTGTTAAGCCGGATACGTAATTGGTTTCAGCTTGGCGATCGGAGCAACGCCAATGAAATTCCTCCAAACATTGGAGGAGAGATTACTCGCAAGCGCAGGTAATAAAGATAAAGCATATCAATTTGACTTTTTAACTACAACATAGACCTTCAATCCTTTACAGATATCAATATTTGGACAACGAGCCAGGACCACGTCTAATCAAATATCGTCGTGTGGACAATACATTTCCTAAATTTATGCCCAAAAACTGTGAGTAGGGAAAAAACGTAAATTCATATGTTTATTAATTCAAATGCATCTTGCTTGCAGCTGATGATTACAGCAACATAATGGACCCTAATCAGCGAAAGGAACAGGACAATAATACCAACCACAACGCCTTTCCCTCGCGCATTTATAAACCGCCTTCCATGTTTACTGTGCCGCAAGCCCGTCGTGTGCGTGTCCAGAACCAGTCGGCCATTGCCATTGATCTGTCTGACACTGAGGAGCAGGACAGTGGAAAAATGTATCAGGCATTTGCTGATCGTCTCGTCAGTAGCGGGAACTCTGTACCGCATCCAGACATTGGCTGCGGCGCATCAGCAACCAGACCAAATTTTCTCTACTCCGATGCAGTTCGCTTCGGTACGAACGGGTTTGAATCTGACCTGAACTTTCCGCGCCCTCCAAGCAGCAGTCTATCATCGGCGGATCCGCGTCTGAATGGGCATGGTGTATATAATACTGTCCCACGTAATAATATATTAGGAGTAGAAGAATACCGCAGCGAGCATAACCAATACGTCCATCTAATAAACAATTTGAGTCTTTGCGAACAAGAACGTCTGCCCAGAGGCAATTGTGTTCGCGCAAATCGTGAGAACGAGAAGCCAGCCACTGCACCTCCATTGCACCGCATCAATGTCAATAGCGAGGATTGGATACTGGGACTCATCAAGAACAAACCACAACCGTTGCGTACAAACAGCGGCTTAGATCGCTCAGAGTATGCCAGACTTCTGGAGAGCAAATCACAGAAACCTCAATTCATGAAACCTCAAAAGCCCATGCCGGAACTCGTCAGCTGCTATGATTTGGATAAGAATTCCACTAGCATAAACAATGCCTCCAAAACGTCAAATAAACCTGAACTGAAATTCAATCAAACGGCTCAAAATACAACTGCTACTCAGTAAGCGTCGCATCAATACGTATATTTTACTTTTTACTTACACAATTTGTATTTAATCACAGGTCGCAAGCAATAGCCTGTCCGATGACAGCGGCTCTCCATATTCGCAATAACTCAAATATATACTTTTCGGACCACTATACAGACTCATTCAGGGAGAAGTGTGCGCGCTCGAAGGAAAAAGCGGACCACGAAAGGAATTTGATACTTGAAGAGTAAGTATTAAGTAAACCTGTAAATATTACGCTGATCTCTCGAATTTGAGAACTGTGTATTGGAACAGTGCACCCGTTTAGTTACAGTCGCTCTACCACTATTTTAAATATATATGTATTTACTTTTTGTAGAGCTGAGAAAAGCAAGAAGGAGCGTTGCGCCTATGAGCAGGGATTGCGTGAAAGCTTGTCTAAACGACGTTTCCTCTCACAGACACTGTTCGTACTGGAGAAGTATTCTGCCGAAGAGCCTGAATCACAGCTAATTCCATTTACTGAGGAGCATCAACGTCGCTATAATGAACTTGTCCAAGGGCTGGCCCAACAGGTATGTTGTGCACAACTTAACTGTAGCTTAAACTGACTAATTTTCTCTCCGCTTGGCTCTAGGTACTCGTCTCCAAGTTCAGCTTGAACATTACACGCAACGATATACGCACTCTGATTGGCAGCTCCTGGCTGAACGATGAGGTCATCAATTTCTATATGAATATGCTAACAGATCGTTCGGAGCGCAAGCAAGGCCAATTGCCTAGTGTGTATGCGATGAACACATTCTTCGTTCAACGCCTGCTGCAGAATGGACACAGTGCTGTGCGCCGTTGGACACGTAAGGTTGATCTGTTCAGCAAAGACATAATCCCTGTGCCCGTACATGTTGGCGGTGTCCACTGGTGCATGGCCATAATACACATGAAGAACAAGACCATACGTTACTACGACTCAATGGGCAAGCCTAACCAGGTGGTGTTAAACGCACTGGAGGCGTACCTGCGAGCGGAGTCGTTGGACAAACGCAACGTGGAGTTCAACACTACAGATTTTCAGATTGAGAACGTGCAGAATGTACCACAGCAAACCAATGGTAGCGACTGTGGTGTATTCAGTTGTATGTTCGCCGAATTCATCACTCGTAATCAGCCGCTGACATTTTCACAAGAGCACATGGAGTACTTCCGCAAAAAGATGGTGCTCGAAATTTGCAGCGGCGAGCTATGGATGTAATTGTAGTACTAGTTATACTATATAGCAAAAAACAACAAAAAACAAAACAAACAAACAAAATAACTAATGAAACAGCGAAGCCTACATTACACCCCATACCAATCAATATTTTAGCTAGTTCTGTTAACATCTCTGAAATATTATTTAGTATTTATTTTTTGTTCGTGCGAAATTGCACCTTTAAAAAGATAGTTTTAATGACTCAAGTAGTTTGCATTCTTCCTCACATATCCGGATTCAGATAACGAATACATTATCCTTTTGTTTTTTTGTGTTTTTTTTGGTTTTTCATAAACTTAGTTATGACATGGTATAGAACGAGATAACAGAACACGAAAATGTAGATTAAGAAACTCATAAATAATTAGAACACACATATACTACTGCTACTATTAATTATAATATTAATAAAGAAAAGAGAACACAACTAAAAATATATATGCATATTGTACTCGAGTACTTTATAGTATTAGTTAGAAATACTTGTGTAAGTGTGAAAAAACAAAGGGATGTAACTGAAGTCTCCGCAGGAATTGCAGAGATCAAAGAAGTAAATGAGAGTTGTTGCCCCTAGCTAGGCAGACTGTTAGCCACAAATCGATACTAGCCAACTTCTTGGAGCTCAATTCATTTCCTTTATACCATTACTGTGAGAACAAATCCATACTTACGCCAACTCAACATACCCTCTTTCCAGACAGATCAGATCAGGCATTGGCACAGAGACAGCAGCCAGCTGCATTAGTTCATCCTGTTTTTAACTGCTTTGTTTAAAAATCCCGTTAAAAAATCTGTTCATCGTTTCACTTTTTTGAAAAGTTCTCATATTTTAACAAGTTTGCTTTTGAATGTCCAATAAAGAATAAAGAATGTAAGCAATAACTCCCAGATGTGTATTTTGTAAAAAGCACGGAAAGCTACAGTCGGATGCAACCGACAGCAGGAGACCCTGTACTTTCCTTTGTACGCACACAACAGAACGGAACTATCGGCGATTAATGACCCCGGTATTCGAATCGGAGAAAGAAAGTCAACTATTATTTTGATTAGTTTCGAGCGCGAGCTTTAATCGTGTGGCGCCGCCCTCAACTGTTCATCTAACTGCTTGTGCGTCTCAGTGACACCGACATACATATATGTACTATGTACTACTTTGTGGTTCTGATCCCGCTGGCGCCTCCTACCGAAAAATAAAGGAAATTGCAATGGAAATCCTATGCGAATGGAAATTGAACTGAAATAAGGAGATTACTGAAAAATGCCTGGGTAAGCGTACATCTAGCTATATTATATTTATTTTCAACTGTTTTTACAGGATTATGTAAATTCATAAAAAAAAGTTTAAATAAAAAATACCTTAGTAGCTACCGTATTATTGCTAATTTACACTTACATACATACGTAATCCAAAGAACTCATGTGTTAAGTTTCATGTGTTTTGATCTTTTCTTTTTCATCAAAGTATTTCGATATCAATGAAGGGGTGATGGAGGGGGTGGGGGAGGGGTGTGTGGTAAAGGATTACTATTATTTTGGGCGTGTAATGTGGTAATGTTTTCTCTTTTTGATGGATGTGTGTGTGTGTGCGGCGACATTAGACCTCTGTGTGCGCCTGAACGTCAGAACGTTAATGATTTATTGCAATATATAATATAAAAAACTAAAAACATAGTATATCACTTCACTAAAAGTTTATTTGCATTAGTTTAGTTTACTTATAACAAGCACAGGGAACTGGAATTTTCATAGTATATGTATGATGGTAAGGAGTTAATAGAGAACTAAAAACATACATATGTATGATAATCTACACTTTTACGAATATTATCTCTCCACTCTCTCTTCTCCACTCTCTCATTCTCTCACTGGCGAGTTGTTCTCTCTGGCAAAGTAAAAATATTATGAAAATAATATCCGTACATACATTTGAGGTATACAACGTGACCACCCACCACTGCCATCATCATCATCATCATCATGAGCATAAGCATCATCATCGTCATCAACATCAACATCAACATCAACATTATTCATCTTTCATCATGTTCATCAGGCTACATAGTCAGTTTATACTGTATATGAAATGATGATGACGATCGATCGATGATGTACTCTATATTATGTATGCGAATGCCTAATGCCATGTCATCATCATTCATCTATGCATTATGTATGTATAGTTTTCTTTTTGTTTTTGTTTTTTTTTTGTTTTGTTTTGTTTTTTGTTAGGAAGTCTTTTTGTAAATGGCTGGTTTTTCCTTTTTTATGATTTAAATTTATTCTTTCAAAATGTTAATGTGTATGTGTTTTTGTTTTGTTTTGTTTTGTTTTTAAATATTATTATTGCCACTTATCGAAGGGATTGATTGGCTCATTACTTTATAGTGCAAACCTACAATATATCAATAAAGCGTTATTTACTCTATCATATATACATATATATACATAAAACTGTGGCCTGCATAAGAGCGTTCTTCTCTTGTTTGATGGAATCTGTATGTAGTTAACATTCAATTGATTTCTAGTTGTCCTAGTTGTCCTAGTGGTTCGCTGAAGCTACTCTCTATTCTCTGTTCATTTAGTGGTTTATATTAATACTTCGAGATGCATGTCTGTACAATAGCCAAGACAACAGCGTGTCATCGGTATGCATTATATTTATACTTATAATGTTTCTCTCGCTTCTTCCTCTTCTTCTTCATACAAGCACTCTCACACATATGTTTAACAGCTTAAACATATAGTTTCTTTATATTCATAATACATACATCCAATAGTTTAAACACCGGGCGATTCCGATTTCCGATCTGATTCATTTCATCTATTTACAATGTAAACTTTACAAAGAAAAATACAACACAAATCAAAGCCACAGCAATTTAATTTAATTTATTCATGGAGGATCTCTTAAAATGCAAATTTGGAAAGAAATTAAAATAAACAAAATGATTCTGAGAAAACGAAAAATGTTAATCAATTTTCAACTAGAAATTCCCCTTCAGAAGAGGGCGGGAGGGCGGTAGGGGTTGGGGGAGTGATCAACGCATTCTTCAGATGTGTTCGATGAGAATTCTTCCGCTTTTAATGATATTGATAAAATGTGTATTTTGCTCGAAATTCTGAATCCTGAATCTTCTATAATAATGCATATATTTGTATGTACATATGTGTAGAGAGATATCACCCGCCACTGATTTAAGTATTTGAAGTTATCACGCTGTTTCTTTGAGTAACTGCAACTCAAATGAGTAAACGCACAATGTTTTCGTTTCGTTTTGTTTCTTTTTGTTTATCATAATTTTCATCTGATGGATGGGTGGTAAGTCATCATCATTATCGTCTTCTAACTTTAATTAAGTGGGAATTATGTACCAATCTAAATATATGTATGTATTTATGTATGTATGTATTGTATGCACGTAATACATTAGTAGTTTGCTGAGAATGAAAATGATGAATGAGAAATTCTTCATGTTGTGTCTGTGTCGGTGTGTGTGTGTGAGTGTGTGTGTGTGTGAACCATTAACTGGTCGATTCCTATTGTTTTTTAGGAGAAACTTATTATTGAAGCACAAAAATAAGATTTGCAGACAAACGAATTGTCAGTTTAATCTCTAACCATATACTTAGATTATAATATATATTCTTAAAATAAAACTTATAAAAGCTTTTCTTTGTGATTTGCTCCTTCAGTAATTCATGGAAATTTGAATACTTATCAATTAAAAAAAAAAAGACTTTATACTGTATTCTCATATATACATGTATGTATATATATGCATACATATATAAATATCAGTTAACCTGACAATAGATTAACCAACGATATTAATGATTCCTTGTTCGTGATGACCAACGATAGTAGGTTATAAATAGTGTAGAGTATTTTTATGTGTTTCTGCTAAACCTATTGATTTTCGTCATCATCGCCGTCACCATCATCGTCATCGTTCTGCTCGTCCAACTGCTGGTGCTGCTGCTGTGCTGCGGCAGCTAATAACGCCGCCTTCTGCACAGCCTGTGCCTGTGCCTGTATGGATGCTTGCATTGAGGGTGCTGACATAGCAATCTTCCCACTTGTCTTGTATTCAGTCATTTCCTGCACGATTCAACACATTATTCATTATTAGTACATCTAGTTTACATCCTAGTCCATCTAGTTTACTTACCCTTTCATATCGTGCCTTATCCCGCTCTGCCATCGATTCGTACTTCTGCTTGACCTCCGGGTCGACATCGGACCATTTGCGGCCCAGCTCTTTGGCAATATCACCAACGCCGAATTCGGGATTAAGAGCCTTTACTTTATTTCGTTCATCATTGCAGAACCAGAAGAATGCAGACCTGAGTTTCATAGCAAATACAGATGGATAGACAGATGTAATCAGTTGTTTATAAGCAGAAGAATGAAAACACTAACACTATGGAATAGCTAAGATCTACGAGCACTAATTGTATCGATTAAAAGATGAAAAAGGAGAGTAAAAACCCCAAATTCGTGCTCTCAACTTAAGCAAGTTCTAACTTTAACACATCAACTCTAAATGTGAATATTATTGAGTATAATTGCATTCAATTTGACTCTACGATCTGAGTCTATATGGCATACATTTCAACTGAAGAAAACAACTAAATTAATCAATTTAATTCCCATTTTTGAATTGGGTAGATGAACATTAGTATGTATGTATGTACATACAGTACAGTATACGATAATATATAGTATTATTATTATTACTGTAACTACTGTCATTTGCATTGCTATTACTACTATTATTAGCATAAACTAAGGTTAGTATGATGATCAATTTTGCTACGAACTCACAATGAACGTTTTGGCGCATTGGGATCTTTGATTTGTTTTCTTTTCTTGCCGCGTCCCACCACTGCACCCTTGGGCGGCACATAGTTCTGCATCTCCTGCTCGTATCTCTGCTTGTCTTTTTCGGCCATCTCGTGGAAACGTTTCTTCTCCTTGTCGACCATTGTCTGATGGAAGAGAGGGGGGGAGATGAGAGAGAGGGGAGAGTGGGGCACAATTTCAATTGATTGCAATGTCATTTACTACAAGTGTTGTGTGTGTTGCATGCATACCTTCCATCGCTCAGCGCACTTTCTTGAGAACTCGGCGAATATCACCGTCTCCTCGGGATGCTTCTTTTTGTGCTCCTCTCTGCACGTTTGTACAAAGTATGCATATGCAGTCATGCGTCCTCGAGGTTTCGCATCAGCCTTACCTCTGATCATGGGGCTCTGTGTAGATGAAGATAAGATTGACATTGATATTGAAATTAGTATAGAGATTATTCAAGTCAACCGTTGAGTAACAGTTGGGCAACAGTTGAGAGCTCTTACCCCGGCTGAGTTGATAACATTCTGTTGCTGTTGCTGCTGTTGCATTTGTTGTTGCTGCTGCTGTTGCTGCTGCTGCTGTTGTTGCTGCTGTTGCTGCTGCTGTTGATGCTGTTGCTGCTGCTGTTGCAATTGTGCGGCTGTGTTGGCATCCACCTGACCCTGATTGGCTGCCGAGTACCACCACTGGGAGCCGGGCACTGCTGCGGCTGCTGCTGCCTGCGCCATATTGAGACGGTAGTCATAGCCGGTAGTTGCTGCATTCGAGGTGGCAACAACCTGTGCCATTGTCGTAGCTGGATTTGGGAAACTGCTGGCCATTTTGTATGTGAACAGTTGTTGCGTACCCACGCCGGCTGTCGTATTGGAGCTATTCTGGTGCGCCTGCTGTTGATTCTGCTGTACAACTACTTGGTGCTGTTGCAACTGTTGCTGTTGTACCGCAGCCGCTTGTTGTTGTTGCTGCGCAGCCAGTTGCTGCTGATAGTGTTGAATTGTTTGCTGATCAATAGTTTGTTGTTGTGGTTTGTTGTTGTTATGATTTGTGTGTATGTATTATAAAATTGCATGTATGTAGTACATAGTACATATGTACGAGTGAACACACACACCTATGTATGTATGTGTGTGTGTGTGTGTGTGTGTGTGTGCAAGTGCATGTGCGAGTGGACGTCCCCCTTTGGCCTACGCCTGCTCAACGGACCCTCAACTCACATATCAAATTCTCAGATACTAAATGTCTCCACTGAGGTCGACTTAATTATTCCATACCCCCACATCAATATACAGGGTGGCTCATCAAGAAACTCAAAGTGTGTTTTTGCTGCATTTCATATTTTGATTTAGTTTGAATTTGCTTTGTTTTGAACCCCATAATAGTCAGCTGGGGTCAGCTGAGCTCAAGAGATATGCGGAGAATCTGTGTGGAGCTGCAACTATATCTATATCTATATCTATATCTATATCTATATCTATATCTATATCTATATCAATGACTATATCCCTTTCCATATCCTTGCCATATCTTGGGTCTCAATCATTGATCCATGCACATGTGTATATAGGTGTGCACATTGTACTTCTCCTTATCCAAAATATTGAAATTTAAATAAACTGACCTAGCGTACTTATAATGCACAAGGCAAGAGTACGAGTATGTATCTGTAGCCAACGCGAAACAACAATAAAAACGAGCCAACAACAAATAATAAAATACATGCATAGCTTTGCCGTTTGGCGCCAAAACCGATCTCTCGCCGCTGGCGCCACGCTCACCAGTGTATGTATGTATGTATGTATACGCATATTGTCATGCATATTTGTATGTGTGTGTGTGTGCAGAAAGGCACTCGAGCAAAAACTAAAATTGCCAAAATGCCAATACTATTTTAGTTCTCTCTCTTTTGCCATTTCATGTGCTGATGTATGTATGTATGTATGTATATATGTATGTGCTTTATGAATAAATAAAAACACACATAACAGGTAACAAAAACACTTCATTGTTTTGCTGCCAGAAGTCAGCTGTAAAAGGTTTCATTTGTGCCAGAAACCAGTGGAAAAGTCAACTGGCCATTTGGTTCTGAACAAAATCACGTTTACCCTGAGAAGTAGGTTCATTCGATTCACGAACCAGTTTCTTATTTGGTTCTCTCTTCGGACCAGGGGTGTCTTAACTACCAGGCAGCAAAAGGGCAGCACTGGCAGCGCACGTATATACTACATATACATACAAACATATGTACATATGTATGTATGTTTGGACGAGAGAGAACTTGAAAAACACAAATGCTCTGTTTGATTTGGATTTGTTCATAAATGCACACATGTGTATACAATAAAGATATACGTGTGTATTGCAATAAACTGTAATTCCACACACACACATACATGCGCATCAATGCATATATGTATGTATGTATATGGTTAAAATAAAATGGTCATACTGTTAGGTACATAAAATAAAAATATGCACACACGCACACTAAAAGATACCAGTCTACATATGTACATACATACATACATATCTACAGCAAGTTTCAGATTACGCAAGCTCCGATATTCAGTGCATAATGTGCACACACATACATATCACGTTTTCATACACACTTTACATGCGCATATTATATATGTATGTACGCTCTGTCATAGTTTCATATGTACATACGCCATACATACAAACAAATGTACGAATATGTTGTATGTAAATAATTTTTCATACGTGCACGTGTGTATTCATGCATGTAGTCAGTAAAGCAAAAAAAAAAAGAAAAGAAAATAAAAAAATGGCGGCTATAGATGCGCACGCAAAATAAAATTTGCTCCTATATACATACAAACATACATACACACACACACACATATATACATACATACTTGCTTGAGTGCATACGTACAAACAATGTACATACGCGTAGATATGTATGTATGAACGCCTTCTCCACTAGTACATTCACATTCACAATTAATTGTGTATGGCTATATGTTAGTTCGTTCAAGTGTGCGTATGTACTTATGTATGTATATATATAAATATATACGCGTCCACCAGCGTCATGCATGTACATACATACATACATACATACGTACAGATGTATGTATGCATTATGATTCCAATTTTTCCATTGTAGAATTTCCATACTCTCTTAACCGTCTCACTCAATATATACATATGTATATATGTATACATATTTATGTAGTATGTATACACATTTATACCAATTCATGTTCTGCGTATTTATTATTCAATTTGTTGTTGGCGGGAAAAACATTAAACTCACTAAACAAAACTGTGTGAAAAAAAAAAATAAATCCAAGAGGGACGCCAGCTTTGTATGTATGCGTGTATGTTCACACAGTTACGTAGCAAATGTAAATGTAGTGTATATATGTAGGTACATGTGTTATGCTACATACATACATATGTATGGATGTACTGGTGTACTGGAGTACTTGGAGCTTACCTGAATTTGATGAAAATGTTCCATGGCGTTTGCCTATTTCTGAGAAAACCGTATTTATTCGGGCTGGTGAACCAGGTAAATTGACCTTTTAGTTTTATTTGTATTAACTGGTAGATTCGTTCTTATTTTCTTGCACTGCACGCACTAAAATTCCAATAAATAAAATTAGCTGAAAGCCAGTTCCAACTAGCATTCGTTTATGTATGTATGTATGTAAGTTGTATTGATTATTATATGTATGTATATAGTATGTATATACATATGTACATCGGTGTAGTGGAGGAACAAACGGAGCCGTCAGACGCCACACGGTAATGGTAATTTGAAATGTTAACCGATTCTTTTAGTAAATCGGCGTTACGACGAACGAAACGGAGAACGCAGCGTGTTTGTCTTCTTTTTGTTTGTGTTTTGTTAGTAAAAAAATAAACAAACAACGCCACAAACGCAGCTTTATTGCAGTAATGTGTTTTTGTTGGTATCAATGCGGAAAAGATGATGTTCGCGCGCCGCTCGCTTGATTAAAACACACACAGAGAGAGTACCAACAACGAATGCAAAGGCTATTGAATTGAACAGCCGTCTCTGCCTTACTGTGCTTCACAACCCAGCCTGGGTAGCGCCTGACTTCTGTATGCGTTGACTGCGCAAGTGTGTGCGTCTGTGTGAGTGCCTGAGTGCGTCTGTATGCGAGTGGAAGAGAGAGCAGAGAGTGAGCAGTGAGCAGCAAGCAACGGGCGGCGTGTTCTGAGTACAGTTTACTGAGCACACTTTCTCTCATCAGACTCGCTGAGTGTGTATACACGTGGTTGAGAGAAACAGGCCGAATAACATTTTTGGCTTTTTATTTATATGTATGCATGTAATACAAACTGACAAACGAATGTACATACATAAATAAATTTGGCCAATTATAGAAAATACAATTACCACTACGTGCATTTACATTCGCACGTACATATATGGATTCTAATGCCTTACATCTACATACATACATATGTGTATATTTCAGCTGTGCATAGTTACATTCGTTTGCATGTACATTCATACACATTTCATTTGCTATACACACACGCAATATGCTTGCTATATACATATACATATTTATGTATACATAAATGTTTCATTTTGCGTTCCTCGTCTGACTGTACCTCGAAACTCTCTCGCTTTGTAGAAGAGAGCGGGAGAGCGAGAGAAAAATCGTACGCTTGATGCAGCTGTGTGAGAGCGTGTTGGTGAGGTCAGAAATGCTCATCGCTTCTACATATTTTTCTTGAACATCATAAGGGTGTTTTCATCCATTCATTAAAGAAGAAATACGCATTCACAGCAGTAAATTCAAACATTTACTTATATGTAAACAAAAAACAAATAGTAAAATATGAACTGTATGTAAATAAATAAAAAAAAACTTCATTTGAGTATTTTTTACACGCATAAACGTTAAATGTTTATTATGCACCTCTGCATAGATGGAACTATCGATGTTCAAAAAACTAATGGGACTTAGCGCCCAGCTGGTACAAGGAAAGTGGAACAGCGCTGAGCACGAAATTTGCAGTCGTAATTCATAATAATAACAAATGTCAAGAAGTTTTAAACGTTTAAAAAAATAAACCTGTTTTTATTTTAACATTATTTAAGCTGAAAATAATGCTCTCTATAAAGTCATAAAAAATATCGCCAATTATAAATATGTATTTGTAGCGCAAATTACTAGCTCATGAACTCATGAACTAGTGCCATTCTCACTTCTACAATATAATACATGGTTTTTTGGTCAATATGACAAATAACTTTAAATACTTTATTATTTTATTTTTATGATATTATATGCTATCCTAAATTCAATTAAATTGATGTAAAAATAAGAGCATTGATATATTTTGACTCAATCTCATTTCATGAAAAAATAAATGTTGTGTTTCGTTATTCCACTGTTTCGATTCGACGCTGAGTTATTGTTTTTCTTTAAGACAATTTATCGACTATGCAACAATGCTTTTAAACCATTTGTATAATCAATTTGGCTTTAAAAAATTATGTTTTAGTTTTAAATATTTGCATTTACACATAGATGGTAAAATGCTCTGTAAATAGTTTTATAATCATAACCACTACATTTTTATCGGTTAGTGTGACCAAAGTCTATGAGATTTTAGTGGTGGATGGTCACATTTCGTACTTTCAATTCCAATTTCAAATTGTTTTCGCGCCCTGCCTGGTTTTGCATAGATGTGCGGAAGCAAACGTTAGTTTTTATTAACAAAAGTATGGAAATTATTTTTGGTTTATAAATCAATGCAAATTTATAAAAATGTATAATTAAGAATGTTGCACAGATAATTGATGAAATGGCTTAGTATATTCTTAATTATTATTCCAAATTCTTAGTTATAGACAGTATTTTTTAGCAGTATTTTTTATTTGAGAATTCATTCCCCAAGGACTCTTACAGATGTGCTAAAAAACATGAATAAAGCTATCATGAGGGATACATGCATTAATTATAATATGCTGATAATTAATTTGAGGTCTTTTTTTACTTCAGCGAATTAATGATGCACTGGTGTTGTCTTCAGGCAGCGTTTGGCCAACTGCAAACCCAGCGACAACCTTTGCCACTCTCACCGGCTGTGGCTCTCTTCGCTTGTTATTGTCTCTCTCTGTTTTGCTTTATGTGTTACTCTCGGTCACACGGTGTAACATTGTTTTGCTGCCTTACCTGCGGCATTTTCCAAGCGCGATTCAGTTTGTGGGCGCTAGAGCGCATGTGCAGTTTGATTTGCTCTCGAACTTCGAGTCTCGAATGCTTGGCCAGTGTTTATACGGCAAATAATTCTTATTTGTTGACAAATAAACAAATACTAAATACAAATACATAGTTCATACTCACTTTTTTTTTAAGTGCAAATTTATTATATTGTTGAATATTACAAAAAGTGCATAGTTTGTTTTAGTGTTGTTAATAAATTAATCGGTGTGGAATAAAAACTGTTAGAGCATAGACTTCTAACGCAGGATATATTAGGATCAACATAACTGGCAGGTGGATAATTTAGGCAAAGGAGAACGGGTTTCGGCTACTATTTTCCAGGGAAATTATATGGAATTACAACGTAGGAAGTAAAAGAAAAATGGTAAGTGTGAATATGCTGCGATAAAGAAAATTCTATTTACTTTTCGGTTCTAATTCTAAGCCAGAGTTTTCACAAGGTTGCCAAGACTATGGCATGGATCACGTTTTATGAGTTTACAACTATTTCAAGAGAATACCAAACATTTCTGTAAATGTTTCTATCGTATCAATAAAAAAGTAGTACATTTATTTTTGAGCCATTCAAACATTATTTATTTATTTATTTATTCAATGTCGACTATGTCCAGTCGACAGATTAACAATTACTTTAATTTAATTTTAAATTTAGTAAAACGATTAAAAAGTTAAAATAAAAACTGAGAATAAATCTAAATCTGGGGATGAGAACAGAAAGAAACGTAAAAATTCGAATGAGAGGTCCAGCATTTGCTGCATGGATTGGGGAAAACCCAGATAAACCCAATCAGACCACTGTTAGTGGTTAATTGTTAGCATTAAGAAGTGTTGAGATTAGACAGATATGTGAGATGGAGAGCTTAACGACTTGAATGGGGGTGGAATAGTCGAAGACTCTGTAGAGAAAAGGTTCATGCAAGGAAAAGTTAGTACTACAAAAATGTAAAGTTAATGGAGTAAAGTTGAAATAAACTCTGCTAGTAAACTAGGAGAATCTATTACTCCATTTTCTACAAAAAGTAAATCTATTGAACGAATTCGAAAATGGGATCAGGCCTGATTAGCTAAGTAATACTATGTACTTACATATATACATATATTTAAAAATGCCTGACCATAGTCGAGTACACTGCAACTCAACTATGCTTATTGGCTCTAAATTTATGATCGTTTGTTGTTGTTTTTTAAAATAGATCAAAACTCATGTATTACAAACACATATCCGTCAATACGGCTATAAGAACAATTTTTGGTGTAATAATATCAAGTGGTCAATATTTTGTCGCCCAGTGTATCGATGGGTGCTGGTATTTTGATATATTATCCCCAGTTGACTGCATTGATATCTGCTATAAGGAGAAGAAATGGCTTTCTTTGCCTGTACCCAAACATGCAAAGGGTATTTGCAGCTTATGCAATGCCTTGTTATTAGTTTCAATCTGAATGAGCACAACACTTGTGTTAAATAGACCTTAGAGTCTGAGATGCCATCTCGCTGCTTGTTAGTGTTTTATGGTCAACTGCCTGCTGCCCTGGGTCAAGCCGTCAAGTGCAGTGCATAGACGGTGTAGTAGTTAAAAATGCAAAAGGAAAAACGACGATAATAATGAATAAAATAAAAACTTTCCACAGTCGCAGAGATTGCATAATAAGACTATAGCCACTGACTAATCGCACCAATACATCCGACTCAAAAGTAGATGATCTGTCCGATTTGCTCACTCGCCGTGATTCTTCCCTTGGCGGTGGCAAGTGCAGTAACGCTAAGTCGGAGTTAATCTGCGAAATCCCCCGAATGCAATGACGACGTTCCAGCTGACGAGTTTGACAGCCGGCAGTCAATTAAAGTGCCATCATCAAGCCATTATATAATTGTGGCCCATGCGCATCTCTGGACGAATTAAGCAGTCAATGACACTCACACTCCACACTGCACATTCAAATGCGCGCACACACACACACACACACGCACACACGCATAAATATGTATAGTTTTTTGCATAATTTGACTATGGTTTATAGCCGAAATTGAATGCAGTGTTACAATTACATGATAACTGCCCATCCCACTGCCCACATTACGTGGAACAGTTTGCTATTAACTATATATGTATATATGTGTGTGTGTGTGTGTGTGTGTGTATTCATTATCCATCAATCTGGTACGCGTGTCACGAATGCCTGTGAATATTTTACATTTGCTTCACTCTCGTTTTCAAATGCACTGACCGCGGCACCTGTAACGCATGCCAAGGCACACCTGAACTTTATTAAACCAGCTAAAGCCAATGGCATTAACTTAACCATGCTTGGCCCAGCGTATTTAGCCATACGTTTTTCGTTTTTCGGGTATTGCCAATTGTTATATAAACCATAACAAATATCCACTGCGCTTTTCGCATTCCAAAAGGCCGCCTCAATTGCGCACAGTGTGTGACTGTAAAATATAAAAGGCAGAGAAAACAAAATATCCATAAAAAGTACTATATAACAGCATAAAAAACAATGCGGCACCCACAAAGCAGTACTATAACACACTATAGTAATGTGCGCTGTTACAGTTGCATGATTGACATGCGTAGTGGCAGCTCGCCCAGTTGCGATTGTCATACGTAGAGGTGCTAGCAGATTGCCCAAACCGTTGACACATTGACATCACACTCTGCCCCAAAAACCCACTCGACTAGGCGTGGCAAATGTATGCCACAGATTCATACACCGATTAAACGATATGAGTTCGGTCAAGCCTAGCGGGTATACGCAGTTTGTGCAAAGGTAGAAAGGAACTTGAACTGCTTAGGCCATACACGAGTGTAACATAGAAGGAACTGTGTCTCTAGCTCTTGCAGTTGATAGTTGCACAGACGAACGGATGGAGGCAATCGGTATTATCTTATTGCTAAAATTGTGTACTTTTCTACCTCGCCCAGATTTCTTCCCAACTATTTTCTTTACTGTGTAAAACAATCAAATTCATCATTCAATTAAAGGAACTACTGCTTGGATCAAGTGCAATACGTGGGCACTGCTTGCATTTGTTTGCACTGCTTGCACGTAGCACATGTGTGCTCAGGCAATTTCAATAAACACAAAAAATATCATTTCTATCATCAACGACTAAATACACCGCGCAAAATTGTGTCGAGATGGGCTCTAAGATAAGAAACAGTTTCGAAAATGTACGAAATGTACGAAATTTGAGGTAGAAATGTAT